>SNQJ01S0004567.1:50399-74376 GCA_010110895.2 Picea sitchensis
ATCATGAATCATGAAACAATCTCATACAAAACTCTAATCCAAGAGCTCTCAGTACAATACAATCATCTCACACTGTCATACACAAATCAACAAATACATATGCCAATTTCCGTGTCCAGACAACTTGCCTCCTCTGCACAATCTCTGCAATTCGAATTCTCACAATGATCGAATGCAATTGCCTAGTTTGCACATGCTCATAAGTATATTCACTGCATGTGTGATCAAATCACAATTTATATCCAAACTGTCCCTTTCACCTGTTATCTCAACTGGGTCTCCACTGGATCTGACATGCATGTAGTTAACTGTGGTGAATCTTCAGTTGTATGTGAGTTCACTGATTAACTGAACTCTCACTAGTGCATGCTTAGTTACAACTAGTACAACTGATCTTAACTCACTTAAATACACTTATGATTCTGTTACAAATCCAACTCACTCAGTTATGAATGAAATAATAGATTAATATTTATTGTCTAATTTATTTAAGGGAAAAGTAAATTAGACACATGGGCCTATGTAGCTAATTGTAGATTATTCTCTTCTTCGGGTGAAAATCCAAGAAATTTAATGAAGCAAGCAGGCTGAGTGAGGTTGGAGCAAGCCATGAGGCAATGTAGCAGATCAATAACAATGATATCCTCAAGGGGGTTCTCGAAGGATGGGGGGTGGTTATTCGGGAAGGTAGAATACTATTGATTGGGTTAATTCAGTTTCTTATCTCGACATCGACAAGTGTGAGGGAATCGAATAAGAAACAAACACAATCCTCCTTCCTAAATTTCCTAACGGGTTCATTAGAGGAGGGAGGGCCAAAAGAAAGAAAAGTAGGAGAACAATTTACCCTATTTTCCCTCTCGCATGACCAATATTCTTTATTGAAGGCTATTGGTTTATTTTCTTTTCACTTTCAACCGCCCGCCCATTGTTTATCATATCTTATTCTAGTTCCTCCTCCTCCTAGGGGGCAAGAGCCCAGGTGTGGATCCCCAATAAATCCCCATGCATGCATAAAGAAAAGGGCGGGGAGTTATCTATATATCCTTGGCCAAGAAAGTATGTCTTTAGACAATATCATCCCCTTTCTTTAATATCTTGACAGTCCCAACTTATTTGTCCTTGTATTTGTCTAGGGTTTGTTGATATTCTTCCTTCTTTGGCCATTGTATTTTATCAAAATCTTCCTCTGAAGTGAAAGGCAAATCCTCTGGAGAAAATACATGAAGGTTTTCCTTGATTGGCTCATGTGTCTCTCTAGTTTCAACATCATTGTCAATTTCTTGCACATGGACCTTGGCCATTGGTACATTTTGGAGGCGCTCTATTGTCCCATCGTTCATAGGAACATTGATGTAAGTTAGATCCATTTATAAGGTACCTCCCAACATTGCATCAAACTTCCTGGACAAAAGCATTCCCCATACATCAGGGACATCCATGACCACATTATCCATGTGGATGACTCTCTCAGGATATTTACCAAGGCATACTTCAACATTTTCAACTACCCTATGAGTGGGTATGGATCTGGATTCAAAACCACACACATTCCTATAAGGTTGTGTGACATTTAGGCATAGTTTTTACATGACCTTCAAAGACATCATGTTAGCACCTGTTTCTGTATCAAGCATACAATTGTTAATACATTTGTTATTAACTAATAATTTCATAAATAAAGGTGGGTGTCCATCATACTGAACCCTAAAATGGTCTGCTTGTAACATGATAGGAGGGTCCATTGGCTCATCTGATACTTTGAAAAAAAAATTGAACCTTTCTTTTACAGATGAAACCTTGATGACTTCCCTTAGTGGAATGGTTAAGTGCATTTTTTCCAATGCACCTTCAAAGTCAAAATTAAAATCAACCTTGTCGGTTTTGGGAGGATTTTTAGGAAGAAGTATGTTCATAGGTGGAGGTCTTGGTTGTGAAGTTATAGGTCTAGTAGAGAGAGGTTGGTTCATTCATTTTTTCCTGGTATACACTTGGAATTCTTGTTTCTTTAACTTTTCTCTTGACTCTTGATCAATATTATTTATCTCCTCCATCCTAGCCTTCCCGACTGCTTCCTTTATGCCTTCTTGATGTTCTTCAAGTGTGACATTAAGGAAATATTGAGGACCCTCAATGGTATGATTGATAATATTCACTTGGTTGTGTTCACCATTGTTTAGGGGACATTCATGCTCCCAATGCGAGTCTCTACACTGTAAGCACCAAGGGTTTTCATCTACCATGTTTGCGAGGGATAAAGTATTAAGAACTTCTTGATCATTTTTTGGTCTGAAAACTCGAATTCCTTTCTGGAATTTCCCTATGTAAGGAGCCCTAGGAGCTTGTTGTTGAGATATTTCTAAGTTGACAATCTTATTCATCATTAATTCTTAGGTTTTTACCATGCCATCTACAGTCAACTGTAGCTTTGCTAAGCTAGCATCAATATCTAAGGTAGGTTTAGCATTATGGACTATCTTAGGTTTAGCATCTATTTTGACTCTTGGGGCAGAGAAAGGTTTGACTCTGGATGATGATAGATTATATTCAAGTCTTGTAGCCACCTCTTGGGCCTCTTGGATTGTTTTAGGGGCTTTATCTCTGAGGAGAAATCCCATCTTGTAAAGGCTTTGGTGTAAAGAAATAAAAGGAAATTATCTGAAGGATGATGGCGCACTGGGATATTTTGCACTAATATTTCAAATTTATCATGGAATTCCCTAACAATTATTACTCCATATGTGAGTTGGATTAGCAAGCATCACCATGACTGCATCCACTGACAAAGATAACATAAATAACTCATATACATAAAATCCATAACTGAATCATCATATAACACATGTGTGATAAATAAATTACTCATAATCAAATAGAATCCACTCCCTGACTCAATCCAGAGTGCAAGGAAGTCTATCCATGTCATCAACATTATCCTCATGCCTCGTTTCTTGCACACTCAGGAACCTCATCATAATACCTATCAATGTTATACCTCAATATAACTAACATATAAATTTGAATACTCGAACATAGTCTAAACATATAAATCAAATTGATAATCATAATGTACCATGTTTAACGAGATCACATGCACTCAAGTGTCCTCAAAGAATAAGGCAATGCATAAATATGTTCAATGGAGCTGGATGTTTCAATTTACAAGTTACAATTTACAGGACTGTGGATTTGTTGTAAACCCTAACGAATGCATAGTAGGGTGATTTGTGCCCTTAATTTAGTAAAGGGTTGAAATATACATGAATCTTTGGCAACTATGCACACACACTAACTAAAATGGAAAAATGAGTTCTAACTACCTCTATCCATGAGCTAGATGAGGCAAGAGCTTATACAATCACATCACACACAGGCTAGTTGTTATTTATATTTTCATTGCAAAGCCCTGTAGAAATCATCAGAGAATACAAGGTTTTATGATTGAATTATAATTAAATAAATAAACAGACATATCAAAATGCACGAGACTCTATAAATACTAAAATGGAATACCCGAATGAGCAAACTACTTGTTTTTCTTTTGAACTGTAATTTATGCATTTATGCAGAAATGCATGTCGGGATTCACAAAAATGCACGTTCGGGTATTTACACACCTACAATTTGAGTGATTCAATTTTTTGAAGGTGTCTTAGATGATTTTACACCTATCCTCATATTTAGATTTTCCTTTTCAAACATAAAAGTGGTTGCTATGCAAAAGAGAAAAATTCTACCTTGTAAATTGAGAGACAAAACAATGGAAAGTGACCTAATGGAATTGCAATCCCATGCTTCTATATAGCTCCAAATTTAGTGATCTAAGATTTTGGGTAAATTTAATAACATTTTAAATATATATATTTCATATGGAGTGCATTTTAAAAAGATTAAGTACTTAGACCTTGAACCAAGATTCAAGACCGTTTGTAAAATGGAGGGAAAACTGCCTTACTGTAAAATGCACACCTAAGACTCATATGACCTCCAAATTGAGTGGTTTAAATTGTGGAGTTTGGATTTTATCATTTTACATGTAGTGTCCCATATAGCTAGTGTAGTTTTGTGACACACGAGGAGGGTGATTGTTGATGGTTTTATATACATGATTACATCTTTGCTTATGTATGATTATATATTTGATTATGATCATAATAATTTGTGTGTGGAACAAATAGTTGATTATGATCTTGATAATTTTTGTGTGGAATAGATGGTTGATTGTGATCATGATCATTGTTTTCTGGAACATATATTTGATTATAATCTAGTTGATGAAACATGATTTTCATGATTATGTTTGATTAACTTTGTAATGAATAAGATGTGGTAGGGAACTTAGTTACTTGTCGATATGGATGATCAAATCATAAATGACTGTGGAATTATTGTACACATTCGGGTAAAATGTCATTAAGTTAATTTATTATGAATTTTAAATTGATGATCTTAATCTATGCAATTATGATGTGTGCAGGTCTAGGGAAACAAGACCTTGCCAACAAGATCATCAGATGGGTACGAGCTCACAACCAATACCTTGAGGTAAACGTGGAGTTTCATGAAGAGTAGATGAGAAGACATGGAATTTATGGCAATGAGTCCTAAATCCATGCAATATCAAGAGACAAAGTCTTGGATCTATGAGAAAAATATTAGGGCGCAAGAGTCCTAAATCTTTGAAATATAAGGACGTGGAGTCTAGGATCTATGGAATAGATTCGAGCATGGAGTCCTAAATCTACTAGGGTGTGGAGTCTTAGGTATAAGACAAGGGCCCAGAGTCCTAATAAGTCTAGAAATACATGCCATAGGGGTGAAAAATCCTTATTCTCTAGTAGAACATCACCATTCAGGGGTGTAAATCAACCAGGTAAGCCAACCTAGGTTAAACCTTGGATTAATTTAATTCAAAATTTACCCACTTTTGAGGGGATTTCAACTTTAAATTTCTTTAATAAAAAAAGGTGATATAATTGATTTTAAGAAAATAATAATAACAAATAATCTAAAAGTGACACATGGGGGTGATGAATATTAAGTTAATTAATTATTTAGTAAAATAAGAAATATGTGGGAGTGCCACCTCAAAGGGGGTGGTGAATAATACAAATATTATTATTTAAAAAAAAACAAAATATCTTATTTTGCATGAGAGGGTGAGGTGTCACTCCTCTCAAGACCTATAAATATAGAAGGATCCCCATGATAATGGGGGGAAAAGGGAGGGAAGTAAGGAGATGCTACCAAAATGATTTTGGAAACTTTGAAACTTTGAATTAGAGGTCTAGGTTAGCTTGACTTGGTTGAATAAGACCTAAGTGGTGTTGGAAGGAAGAGGGGTTATATTATTCCCTGATCACTCTTCTTGAACTTTCCTATTATCTCTCTATTTATTCATTTGAGTATTGTTTGTGAGCTCTTATGCCTCGGGGGTTCCAGGGGGAGAAGTTCTCGAAGTTCTCCCTAGATAAGGTTGGGTGTTGAGCCAGTTGGTCGTTTGTGTTGGCAAGTGGAGCTACAGTAGAATTTGAATGCAACTATTGTGTTGATATAATCAGTGGGTTTCAAGTTGAAGTTGTTGCAGAGGACTGCACTATGGATTTCACTTAAAATTTCAGTTGTTTAAATTTTAATATTTTAGGTTATTTTATAAATTTGGAATACTTATGTTTACTCGAAAAAATATTGGCTGAAAATGTTTACATCTAGATTAATTATGAAATATTGGGTAGAATTTATTTCAGCTAACATTTCAGGAATCTAGAAAAAAGTGTGACACATGTGGAAGAAATTGTATGTAGAGTTAAAGGGAAAGAATATGTTGTGAATCTGAAATCATTCTCTCTTATTTCTTCTATTTCTCCTTCTCATTCTAAAGCTTTCTTCATGGAAGTAGAAGTAAAATAAAGGGGGGTAGTTGTAAGAAGGTTTAGAAAATCTGGTTAATTGATTTAATTATTTTCATTTATGTTTATTATAGAATTTATTTATAGCATGATTTTCTCTTATTGTTTTTTTATGATTTTTTTTGGTGATTATAGAAGTTATTGTGCATGCCATATGTTAGATTAATTCTACAATTAGAATTTATAATTATGTTTCGAACTAGCAAAAACATAGGGGGTATCCATACCAAAAGACCATGTCGCCCCCATTTTGAGTCCAAAAATCATGCTTTTAGAGGCTAATTCATTAATCAGGGAGATTTCCAGAATTTACATATGCCCTATGGGAATTCTATTACTATCGGGTTAAATGAAGATGTTAATCATTCTCAATTTTCAAAACAAATTTGTGGTAAAGATATGGATGTTGGCTTGTTTTTAATAAACTGTAATTTGCATGTAAAATGTTTGATTAAATGCCTCAATGGTTGTAATTTTATTTGCATGCAAAGTGTTTGATAAAATGCTTCAATGGTTGTAGGTTAATTTGCATGTAAAATGTTTGATTAAATGCCTCAATGGCTATTGGTTTATTTGCATGCAAATTGTTTGATAAAATGCATCAATGGTTGTAGGTTAATTTGCATGTAAAATGTTTGATTAAATGCCTTAATGGTTGTAGGTTTATTTGCATGCAAAGTGTTTGATAAAATTCTTCAATGGCTGTAAATTTATTTGCATGCAAAGTGTTTGATAAAACCACTCAATGAATGTAGGTTTATATGCATGCAAGTGTTTGAATTAAATGCCTCAACGAGCTACATAGTTTGTATGCATGAAAATTGATTGACCATATTCAACAATGTATGCAACTTACATTTATGTGAAGACTTGACTAAATGTCATTTGGCTGTATATTTCTAAGATTGTCCTCTTCTCTTGATTTGAAAATTCAAGACAATTTTATGTTGACGTTAAATACACTTTGTTATACTTATTTGAGTTATGCAACTTACATTTATGTGAAGACTTGACTAAATGTCATTTCACTGTATATTTCTAAGTTTGTCCTCTTCTCTTGATTTGAAAATTCAAACAATTTTATGTTGAAGTTAAATACACTTTGTTATACTTATTTGAGTTAAAGTTGGTGGCTGCATATGATTTTATGCTTAAAATTGATGGTTGCATATGATTACATATTGGGTAATTATTTAAGGGTGTGCGTATTTACAAAGATAAAGAATTATCAACACAATTATAATTACATGATAAATTAATTAATTCAAAGTTGAATGCGAAAAAGAAAAAGAGCAATTAAAAAAAAATATTAACCTATTTTGAGTTTAGCCTCTTATGTTTTGATTTTAGCCTTTTATGTATGATGCTAGGAAAGGTAGGACCTTACGTTACATCTATTAATACTTTAGTTGTGCATTTTGAAACAAAAATCCTATCTTGTGCATAAAGGCTAAAATTTGTCTTGGAAATGCATAAAAAAACATGAAAATAGGGCACGATGAGAAATGCACACCCTAGGAAGAAAAATCTATGTATGATGTTGTTAATTTACAAGTTACAAGTTATAAGGCTATGGATTTGTTGTAAACCCCAAATAATGCATACTAGGGTGATTTGTGACCATAATTTAGTAAAGGGTGAAATATGCATGAATCTTTGGCAACTATGCACACACACTAACTAAAATGGAAAAAAAAGTACTAACTAACTGCGTCCATGAGCTAGATGAGGTAGGAGCGTGTACAACCACATCACACATATGTTAGTTGTTAGTTGCATTTCCATTGCGAAAACCTACATAAATCATCATAGAATACAAGGTTATATGACAAAATAATAATTAAATAAATAAATAGACATCTCAATATGTACGAGACTCTAGAAAGACTATACTGGAATACATGAATGAGAAAAATACTTATTTTTCTTTTAAACTGTAATTTCTGCATTTGTGCAGAAATGCATGCTGGGCTTCATAAAAATGCACACTCAAGTCTTTACACACTTGCAATTTGAGTGATTCAAGTTTATGAGGGCGTCTTAAATAATTTTACACATATTTACATATTTGGATTTTCCTTTTCAAACATAAAAGTGGCTGATGTGTAAAAGAGACAAAGTCTACTTTGTAAATTGAGAGACCAAAACAATAGAAAGTGACCTAATGGAAATCCACGCCCATGCTTCTATATAGCTTTGAATTTAGTGATCTAAGATTTGGGGTGAATTTAATAACATTCCATATGAATGTGTGTGTGTGTGTGTGTGTATTTCATCTAGAGTGCATTTTAAAAATACTAAGGACTTCTACCATGAACCAAGTTTCAAGACCTTTTGTAAAATGGAGGGTAAAACCATCTTACTATAAAATGCACACCTAAGACTCATATGACTCCAAATTGAGTGGTTCAAATTGTGGAGTTTGGATTTTATCATTTTACATATATTCATACTTTAGTTGTGTATTTTGAAACCTAAAACCCTTTAGTGTGCATAAAGGCTAAAAGTCGCCTTATAAATGCAAAACAAAATGCATAAAGGAAAAAAAAATGCATAAAAATGCATGAAAACAGGGCACGAAGAGAAATGCATGCCCTAGGAATAAAAATCCATGTATGTTCTTGTTACAAGTTACTAATTATAAGACTCTGGATTTGTTGTAAATCCTAAATAAGGCATACTAGGGTGATTTGTGCCCTGAATTTAGTAAAGGGTTGAAATATACATGAATCCTTGACAACTATGCACACAGACTGACTAAAATGGAAAAATGAGTACTAACTACGCGTCCATGAGCTAGATAAGACAAGAGATTATACGACCACATCACACATAGGCTAGTTGTTAGTTGCATTTCATTGCAAAGATCTGTAGAATTCATCAGAGAACATAAGGTTTTATGATTGAATAATAATTAAATAAATAAACAGACATATCAAAATGTATGAGACTCTAGAAAGACTAAAATGGAATATCCAAATAACCAAAATACTTGTTTTTCTTTTAAAATGTAATTTTTGCATGATTGAATAATAATTAAATAAATAAACAGACATATCAAAATGTATGAGACTCTAGAAAGACTAAAATGGAATACCCAAATAACCAAAATACTTGTTTTTCTTTTAAAATGTAATTTTTGCATTTATGTAGAAATGCATGTTGGGATTCGCAAAAATGCACGCCCTGGTCATTACACACCTGCAATTTGAGTGATTCAAGTTTTTGAGGGTATCTTAGATAACTTTACACCTTTATACATATTTACATTTTCCTTTTCAAACATAAAAGTGGTTGTTGTGTAAAAGAGGCAAAGTCTACCTTGTAAATTGAGAGACAAAAAAAGTAGAAAGTGACCTAATGGAAATGCACGACCATGCTTCTATATAGATCCAAATTAGTGATATAATATTTGGGGTGAATTTAATAACATTTCAAATATATATATTTCATCTGGAGCACATTTTAAGAGGACTAATTATGTATACCTTGAACCAAGATTCAAGAACTTTTGTAAAATGGAGGGTATTAGGTAAAACCATTTACTGTAAAATGCATACCTAATACTCATATGACCACCAAATTGAGTGGTTCAAATTGTGGAGTTTGGATTTTATCATTTTAAATATATTCATACTTTAGTTGTTCGTTTTTCAACCTGAAATCCTCTAGTAGGCGTAAAGGTTAAAAGTTTCCTAGTAAATGCAAAAAAAATGCATAAAGGGAAAAATGCATGAAAACAGGGCATGATGAGAAATGCATGTTGTAGGAATAAAAATCTTTGTATGGTCTTGTTAATTTAAAATTTACAAGTTATGGGACTGCGGATTTGTTGTAAACCCTAAAGAATGCACACTAGGGTGATTTTTGCTTGGAATTTAGTAAAGGGTTGAAATATATATGAATCTTTGGCAATTGTGCACACACACTAACTAAAATGGAAAAATGAGTACTAAATACTTGCTTCCATGAGATAGATGAGGCGTGATATTGTACAACCACATCACACATAGGCTAATTGATAGTTGCATTTCTATTGTGAAGACATGTAGAAATCATCAAAGAATACAAGGTTATATTACTGAATAATAATTAAATAAATAAACAGACATATCAACATGTATGAGACTCTCGAAAGACTAAAATGGAATACCTGAATGAGATTCTCTTGGTTTCGAGAATAATTTATTCTCTTCTGAACATGTCCAACCACGTGATGGTGGAAGCTCATTTTGTCCCTCTCCCCCGCTTCGCATTACTCTCAATTCCCCTTACCCAATCTATCTATTGAAAAGTAATTGAAAGTGACATAGTACGATTCATGCATAGAAAGTAGAAAAACAAAATTTAAAGGTAAATGAAAGAAAGAGTGTGTGTAGATATGTGGTTTTGTACATACAAAACATATAACATTCATCCATAAGAAGGTAGCAACAAATATTGTATATGTGATAAACAAGATTTTTAAAAGATGATGCTTACTCCATTTCAAAGAAAAAAAATGTCATTCTTTATTCCATAAACATCCTAATATGTCATTCTTTATTCCATAAAAATATCATTCATTATTCTCTAAATTCTCTGTATGGCATTATAATGATGAACCATGAAGCCAAGAAGGACAAGTGATGATGAAATACCCAACAACTAAATATTTGTTTTTAAAACCAAGTCATTGTTTGCATTTACCTTATAGAACATAAAATAAGAATGTATAGAACATATTACATGTATGTATAGAACAAAATACATTTGGAAAATTTTCCTAACAAGGTATGAACTTGGCTAGTTCCAAGAATTTTTTCTTCAGGATTTAACCATTTTTCTAGAAGCTATATCAAGATTCATATATCTATCAGATGATGGAATATTAGGAAATAAAGTTTTGATTTTCCATAATAAATTAAAATCATATATTAACTTGCAGACAATAGTTTGACCTTTCAAAACACCATCCATAACTTGAAATTTAGTTATATCATATCTCGTTTTTATTATCATATCTTTATATGCTTCATGCTAAATAGAATTTCTATTTTTATCCCAATATGAAGGTAGTGCCATTTCAACTAATTCATTGTATATTTTCATGAAGGTTTCAACACTTTTCTAAATTTAATTACATTTAATTTGAGGATGTTAAACCAAATTCTTCTTTGTTAATAACTTTGTAGCATCCATAATTATAGAAGTACGAACATTGACATCCAAATCCTTTAATTGATTCCAAGTCTTAGAGTTAATGTTTTCGGGAAGAGATAGAATTTTTGTAATAGACTTGACATCGATATAAAATATAATGGACCCATTTTCATACACCACAACCATTTTGTCAGAAAGATAGGTTTGGGGAATTATGAATTTACCCAAGTTCGACTCACATATATGTAAATAATCATGCAAATCCTTAAATCTATCACATGTTAACTTACTTAACTCATAAGGATCAAAATATGACATAATGGTTTCAAAAATTTCACAATCATGGTCAATTAGGACTTTTTCATCAAAAGTTGATGGCTAACCAGACTGACTACCTTTCTCCATCTATCCTTGTTTTAAACAATAAGAATAGATTTGAAATAATGAAATGAGAACACTACTATAACTTATTTGTCGAAGGAGAATTTGATTTCTTTAACTAGAGTCTATTGTACTCGTAACACAATTTACATTATGCATTTACCTTCGGGGTTTATTGTTTTTTTTTTTTAAACCTTCGAATTACATCGACGCAATACCTTTTTTATTTTTCTTACATCATGGTGCCAGATGTCATCCATTTGTGCATTTTTGGGGTGAGTTAAATTGGTTTTATAATACCGCCCAAGGTACTAAAATGAATAAGGATATGACATGTTATCAACCGTTAATATTTTCATTCAGTTCTATTGATCGAACTCTGTTACATTAAATTCATCAATCCAATGTTCATAGACTCGTGAGATACCGACAAAATATATGCAGGAGTAGGCAACTAACTCTAAGCTAAGAAAGTTGAATTAAATGCTACATAATTCAACTGAGGTCAATGGACTTATATTTCAACTATTAACCACATTCCTTTGATTGACAAGCAAGAGCATCAACTGGTTTTGTAATCACTAAAGAAACTCACCCTTCAATGCCTAACTTTGTAGGGAAACCACACTTGTAGGAATTCAAAGAACGTAAAGAAATGAACAATAACTAAAATGAAAAACTAATGAAATAACATCACACAACAAAAATGAAACTATTTGGGCAGTGTATACCAAAGAGAGGGGGCCCTTCCTCTCTTGGCATATACTACCAAGAAAGAGTACAATAGAGAACTCTTGATGTGCAAAAACAAGCTTTTTATTCCATAATCAAAATGATTACAATGATCATTCTCTTCAATTATCTAACTATATAAGTCTATAACTCCTTCCCCATCCACTATGAACTATTGAACTGAATGGTATCATCTCATATTTATACATATAGCTTCTCCTTCACAAAAGGAAAAGGAGTTACAACAAGATGAGAGTAGATCCTAAACAAGTGGATCTACAACCAACAAATGTTAGATCCTAAACATGTGGATCTATCCTCCACCAAATATTGTATTTGATCTAAAATAAATTAAATAGGATAATAACAATACATTTCAGAAGATCCATGTGTCTAAATTCGTGGGTATGAGCCACAACTTGGTCAAACAACTTAGCTATAGAATTGTAGGCTAGAATGACTAGTTTTGAAAATCTCAACCATACACCTCTTCTTTTGCACTTTTTGCATATTTTCCTTGTGATTCACTTAAATGACACTATTATGCAAAAAACCCATATTTTAAATTTTTGAGATTCCTCTTCATTTGTTCATAAATTATTTGGAATGTATGACTATTAGAACTGCCAATCTACCACCCAATTGCCAATAGTTGCAGAATTGCCAACAACTACTGAATTTCACAAGTAAGTTAGGAAACAAACTCATATGCTCCAAATAATAATTAATACATGGAATATTCATCCTTTTAACATTATTATGCCTTTGAAGTTCATATGAGTGAAGATGGATAATGATGGTGAAAATTGGATAATATGTGACAATGAAGGTGTAAATGAGTGGAAGATAAAAAGGAAAGCAATACAAAACTAAGTAAAATGATTGCAGTGATCCTTCTCTTCAATTATCTAACTATATAAGTCTATAACTCCTTCCCCATCCACTATGAACTATCGAACCAAATGGTATCATCTCATATTTATACATATAACTTCTCCTTCACAAAAGGAAAAAGAGTTACAACAAGATGAGAGTAGATCCTAAACAAGTGGATCTACAACCAACAAATGTTAGATCCTAAACATGTGGATCTATCCTCCACCAAATATTGTATTTGATCTAAAATAAATTAAATAGGATAATAACAATACATTTCAGAAGATCCATGTGTCTAAATTCGTGGGTATGAGCCACAACTTGGTCAAACAACTTAGCTATAGAATTGTAGGCTAGAATGACTAGTTTTGAAAATCTCAACCATACACCTCTTCTTTTGCACTTTTTGCATATTTTCCTTGTGATTCACTTAAATGACACTATTATGCAAAAAACCCATATTTTAAATTTTTGAGATTCCTCTTCATTTGTTCATAAATTATTTGGAATGTATGACTATTAGAACTGCCAATCTACCACCCAATTGCCAATAGTTGCAGAATTGCCAACAACTACTGAATTTCACAAGTAAGTTAGGAAACAAACTCATATGCTCCAAATAATAATTAATACATGGAATATTCATCCTTTTAACATTATTATGCCTTTGAAGTTCATATGAGTGAAGATGGATAATGATGGTGAAAATTGGATAATATGTGACAATGAAGGTGTAAATGAGTGGAAGATAAAAAGGAAAGCAATACAAAACTAAGTAAAATGATTGCAGTGATCCTTCTCTTCAATTATCTAACTATATAAGTCTATAACTCCTTCCCCATCCACTATGAACTATCGAACCAAATGGTATCATCTCATATTTATACATATAACTTCTCCTTCACAAAAGGAAAAAGAGTTACAACAAGATGAGAGTAGATCCTAAACAAGTGGATCTACAACCAACAAATGTTAGATCCTAAACATGTGGATCTATCCTCCACCAAATATTGTATTTGATCTAAAATAAATTAAATAGGATAATAACAATACATTTCAGAAGATCCATGTGTCTAAATTCGTGGGTATGAGCCACAACTTGGTCAAACAACTTAGCTATAGAATTGTAGGCTAGAATGACTAGTTTTGAAAATCTCAACCATACACCTCTTCTTTTGCACTTTTTGCATATTTTCCTTGTGATTCACTTAAATGACACTATTATGCAAAAAACCCATATTTTAAATTTTTGAGATTCCTCTTCATTTGTTCATAAATTATTTGGAATGTATGACTATTAGAACTGCCAATCTACCACCCAATTGCCAATAGTTGCAGAATTGCCAACAACTACTGAATTTCACAAGTAAGTTAGGAAACAAACTCATATGCTCCAAATAATAATTAATACATGGAATATTCATCCTTTTAACATTATTATGCCTTTGAAGTTCATATGAGTGAAGATGGATAATGATGGTGAAAATTGGATAATATGTGACAATGAAGGTGTAAATGAGTGGAAGATAAAAAGGAAAGCAATACAAAACTAAGTAAAATGATTGCAGTGATCCTTCTCTTCAATTATCTAACTATATAAGTCTATAACTCCTTCCCCATCCACTATGAACTATCGAACCAAATGGTATCATCTCATATTTATACATATAACTTCTCCTTCACAAAAGGAAAAAGAGTTACAACAAGATGAGAGTAGATCCTAAACAAGTGGATCTACAACCAACAAATGTTAGATCCTAAACATGTGGATCTATCCTCCACCAAATATTGTATTTGATCTAAAATAAATTAAATAGGATAATAACAATACATTTCATAAGATCCATGTGTCTAAAATCGTGGGTATGAGCCACAACTTGGTCAAACAACTTAGCTATAGAATTGTAGGCTAGAATGACTAGTTTTGGAAATCTCAACCATACGCCCTTTTTTTTGTTGCACTTTTTGCATATTTTCCTTGTGATTCACTTAAATGACACTATTCTGCAAAAAAACCCATATTTTAAATTTTTGAGATTCCTCTTCATCTGTTCAGAAATTATTTGGAATATATGACTATTAGAACTGCTAATCAACTACAAAATTGCCAATAGCTGCAGAATTGCCAACAACTACTGAATTTCACAAGTAAGATAGGAAACAAACTCATTTGCTCCAAATAATAATTAATACATGGAATATTCATCCTTTTAACATTATTATGCCTTTGAAGTTCATATGAGTGAAGATGGATAATGATGGTGAAAATTGGATAATATGTGGCAATGAAGGTGTAAATGAGTGGAAGATAAAAAGGAAAGCGATACAAAACTAAGTAAAATGATTACAATGATCCTTCTCTTCAATTATCTAACTATATAAGTCTATAACTCCTTCCCCATCCACTATGAACTATTGAACTGAATGGTATCATCTCATATTTATACATATAACTTCTCCTTCACAAAAGGAAAAGGAGTTACAACAAGATGAGAGTAGATCCTAAACAAGTGGATCTACAACTAACAAATCTTAGATCCTAAACACGTGGATCTATCCTCCACCAAATATTGTATTTGATCTAAAATAAATTAAATACGACAATAACAATATATTTCATAAGATCCATGTGTCTAAATTCGTGGGTATGAGCCACAACTTGGTCAAACAACTTAGCTATAGAATTATAGGCTAGAATGACTAGTTTTGGAAATCTCAACCATGCGCCCCTTTTTTTGCACTTTTTGCATATTTTCCTTGTGATTCACTTAAATGACACTATTCTGCAAAACACCCATATTTTAAATTTTTGAGATTCCTCTTCATCTGTTCATAAATTATTTGGAATGTATGACTATTAGAACTGCCAATCAACTACAAAATTGCCAATAGCTGCAGAATTGCCAACAACTACTAAATTTCACAAGTAAGTTAGGAAACAAACTCATATGCTCCAAATAATAATTAATACATGGAATATTCGTCCTTTTAACATTATTTTTCCTTTGAAGTTCATATGATTGAAGATGGATAATGATGGTGAACATTGGATAATATGTGGCAATGAAGGTGTAAATGAGTGGAAGATAAAAAGGAAAGAGATACAAAACTAAGTAAAATAATCCTTTAAAAAATGTCAAATATGGGGCCCAACAAATACAATGGTTTATAATTTATGCCTCCGACCCCTTTTTTTATCCAACGTGCACTTTCACCAGCTGAAATAAATTGAGACTATCGATCTTGGATCTATATTTTTGGTCCAATCATGTCTGTTGAATTTTCATTTCAAACCTTGTTTGTTCTTTGTTGCATGTACAAAAATATGGAAAAAAAGATGCAGTATACAAGGTATCAAATTTAAATTTCCACATGCACTCTTATGTGACTAATTTTCAGATCTGAAAATTGCTTCCTAGTGAACTAACAGTAAACCCTAGTTGTTATCATTGAATAATTCTACACTAAAAATATATGCAACATAAACAACAAGATCAAAGATGAATCATCAACACATATATGAGACACAAATTTCTATTATTTAACCTTGTTAATTTCATAAATTCTGAGGGAAAAACCATCCCTCCCAACCATTAGAAATCCACCAAAATCTGAGGACAACCTTGTCCTCCAATAATACAAAATATCAGAAAACTAAACCTCAACAATATCCCTAGAAATTTCCTTTTCCTACAAATATGTTTCAGACCACATGTATGGCCTATTGATGTCACTTGTTATCCTGTATGGACTTGCTCTTTCCCAGAAAAATTTGTACATGATTCACCTTACTGCAACCCGCGTATATATATGATTGTTCCCACTGCAACTTGCGTACATATGGGACTATTCCCACTGCAACCTATGTATACGTGATTCACTTTCCTTCACCCCACGTACACATGCTACTGTTCTCTATGCAACCCATGTATATATGCAATTCCTCCCACTGAAATCGACGTATAGGTACAAAAAAATTGTATGAACACCTTCGTACAATTCACTCTATGTGACTTCCTCTCTCCTAGGATAGATTTTTCACCATTTTAGAATTTCCCTTTGTTGAAATCACCAAGCCTCCTAGCACAAGTGCTCACTCACTTATGCTAAATCCATCCTTACATAATGAACAAATGTCATGGTGATCTCTCTCCTTTATATACAAGTCCAATGAGTGAGTTTATGAGCCCTTCCTAAACTCAACAATTAATTATAATATTTTATTCTCCTTTTGTGGGTGTGGAACCCCATCATAAGCCCACAAAGCCCATAAAATTTTCCATGAGTCCGTAGCCTCATTTCTAAGCCAATTTCACTTAAACAAAAGGATGATTTGGCGCCAATGAAGATTCTCACATGCATGACACCTTGGCCTCTTGTGGGAATACCTCATGAAGCTAAAATAAACAACATTGAACCTAAAACTAGGACTAAATGACAGGGAAAACTTGACGTGAATTGAAAACAAACAGAGTGATTGTAAACCATTTCATATTGAACAAACAAATGCAGGTTCTACATTCTCTATATACATTAGCAATGAGGCTATGTAATGAAGAAATTGTGGGGTTGATCCCTCCTTGGATGCACAGGTGGGGTCGGTCTCTTCTTGTACGAGTCTTCTCCTCTGCACACTCTCCTTACTGAAAAGTGGGGTCGATCCAATGCAGTGGTCAGTGGGTTTGGAGTGGTTTTATTTGGTCGAGAATTTTGTGCCATAGTGTGCGTTTTTATCTTTGATTTTGTTTTTTTGTTTATTTTATATTTATTTTTTAGTTGTTATTTGTTTGTAATATAATTTATATTTAAATTCATAAACAATATGTGTTATATAGTTATAAATAACCCCCTAATCCCTAACCCCTCAATCCCTAACTCCTAACCCCTAACCCTAAAACCTGTCCACCAAAAAATATTTTATTTGTTAAATGTTGTAATGGTTGCCATATGACACTTGCATATCAAATATTACATTTAGGGCCTAGGTAGTGGTTTTGGAGCATGGACATGGTTCCTATGGTGGACGAGGGTGGAGGGTTAGAAAGTTACCAAGGTTAATGGGTGGAGGGTTAAAAAGTTGTGGTAGATTATCAATATTTACTGATAGTTAAAATCAATTAGCACATGCTCAAAATGGGTTAGGACGTTATAGGTTGGTGGATTATGAGAGAAATTAAGATCAATTACTTCTAACCAACCGATGAAAATTAACAACAAACAATTAACACATACAAAAAAATACTTTAAAGAGAATAAATCATAGAAAATATATAGTCACATACCTTGACCTACATTTCAACAATTCAATATCATTGATCTTGTTCTTCATCCAACTCCAAATTTGTATGATCTGATTCATAATTTGGTTCGGAATAGACGTTTAAAGGATTGGGCATAGCAACATCATCATCAATGTCATTTTCGATAATTTCATCATCGATATGATTATCAAGAACATTTCCATATACATCTAGCTCAACTTCTTCGTCTTCTTTGTCTAACACATCTACATACTCCTCTACATCATCTTCTTCTTCAATATTATCTTCTTCCGCTACATTGTACTTTATAGACCTTCATTTTGGATCATATCTAACAACATATGACCATATCTCTTTACCTAGAACATCCGAGTAATAGACCTGCTCACATTGGCTTGGAAGAACATAAAGGTCAGTACCCAGTTCAAGCGTCATTGTATTAACCATCGTAAATCCATTCTCATGCTCAATGGCAGTTCTTTCAGAATCACGTTTATTCATTCATAACATGTGCCATTTGACCTCAAATAGGACTAATTTAAGTGATTTAAAGTAACATTCAAGTATATCATTCAAATACCCATAATATCTATTTTTAGATACCTTTGGATGCCCGTCACTTTTAGAGGAAACATTATTGGCCTGAAATACTGCAGTTATGCCATAATCAAAGGTTTTTTTTCTTACCATCCAACTTTTTGATGCAAAATTTATGGCCATTGCACCACATAGCCTTGTGGTGTTTCAACTGGATTATGCCCAACACGGAAAAAATGCATTGTCAATTAATTAACATATTTAGAATTGGTAAATATTTTAAGAAAATAACAGACAACATACATTAATATAATATAAAATAAGTAAAAAAATGTGGGTGAATCTATTTGCCTGTTTATCATTTAAACCATATGCTAAATCAATTTCCATCTGTGTAATATTGGTATCTTGATTATGATGAGCCTCTTTAACCATTGTAGCGACCCCTTCCCGTGATAACCTGCCATAACATTGTATACATCGTTCTATCCATACCTTCATTCAATCAAGATTGTTTGCAATGTATAAATGTAGTGCATCCCACTCTTGATGAGCTATATTAAAAAATAACAATTCATCAATAGTTAGGTACCATGGAAAAGATTGATAATTGGTGGAATAATAAAAATTAAACACGTACAATATAGATACAAATGAATAAACAAAATATTGTAGATCTCTACAATATAATTACCTTTCACTTTCCTTATTCTACCTTTCCCCAACATGACCTCCCCTTCAAATTATTGATGGAGTTGACATCCCAAATGAAAGACATATTCATATTTGTTGCTAATTTAGGAAGATATTGACTAATATAAACCAAGGATTGATATACCATATAGCCCTCCACCATAGAACCCTCAAGATGTACTCTTTGTCTAGCAAAGGATTTCAATGATTTCAAATGTCTCTCCACCATTCACATTGACCTTGTTTGTATAGGTCCACAAATTTGAATCTCCTCAACTTGATGTATGAGGTAGTGTTCTTGTGCATTGAAAAATGTCAGAGGTAGGTACTTTTGTATTTCACACATTAGGCGAGGAATTTATCTACTCCAATACCTTATATCTTCTCTATGGACTTCTTTATATGAAATCCATCTGCACATGATGGAAGCAAATCATAATATACATTGCAAGTAAAAACACATGTGAACACGTTCTGTAACGAATATTTTTCATAGAAATGGTTACTTACCTCATGTATTTTCCAAGATCATATAGGACTTGTTTTATGTTGTTGTCAGAGTTGTCCGGAAGAGATAGAGGTAGAACATACCGTAACAAAATAGGAATCATTATAAACATTAGAGGTAGAACATACTATAACCAAAAAGTAAACAAAAAAATACCAAAAATATGTATACCAATATAGAAATATAAAAAAATAATTACCTTAATGAAGGTATGTTAGTCATGATTTTTTACCCCACCAAATTCACCTTTCTTCGTTAAGATATTATTTATGTTTGAAGCAAATCTCGTGGGATTTTTTTTTTCCCTAATGATATCTTTTACAACACTGCTTTGTTTCTTTGTAAATAATAATGGAATACTATCTCGATGTCCATCACTATTTGAATTAATCACATTTTTCATTGCATGATTGACTTCCTGAATGTCACTACAAGTTTTGCCAATTTTTTTCGTCACTCCTTCCATCTAAGATTCTCTATAATGTTAATTTTACTATCTTCCCAATATGCATTGTATCAAACAAATGAGTTATTTGTAGGTGCTCATAGTAGGGAAACATGTTGAATTGTATACGATATGTTTTCATTCCTCTTGGAAGCCCATTAATTCCTTGACGACATTTATGAAAAATAAATGAGATTACGACAATAATTGTTAGATACAATAAACATAATTCAATACAAATTAAAATTGTAAAACATTAATATACATATGATACATAGACTAATTTCTTACCTCAAAGATTTCTATTATGTTCCAACTTCCATAGGTGAGGTGTCATTCTTTGTGGTTTTATTCCAGTCTCTTCTTTCAAATTGAAAATATGTTTTTCTATAGTTTGATACCTATGGTTCTTAGGGAGGAAGTTCCTATACTCATCAAACACCTCATTTCCTGAACAACGAGATTTCATCCTAGGACCACATACTAGACATGCAAATTTACCCTTTGTTTGTAGGCTCACAACATATGGATTAATGTCAGTATCAATTATATACCAAGGAATTATTTAAAAAACATGCATGATATTTTCAAAAATATATATACTATTAAAGTACATTAGTATATTACATACCACAAAAATGTGTTAGCCCTGGCATATCATGAATTGTCCATGTAAGTATTCCATAAAATTGAAATTATTTTTTCCCTATTGGTCTAGAGATGTTGTACATAGTGATGCCATCCCATAACTTTAGTAGCTCTTCAATAAGAGGCTCAATATATACATTAATATATTTAACTTGGTACTTACCCAATTGATTGAAAATACACATCTTACTACTTTGTATATATGTATATATATATATGTATATATAAGAACTTATGAAACGAAAAAGACAAATGAAATGTTGCGTTCAAAAAATTATTGTAAACAAATTCTTGGAACAACCATTGTCAACATTGTGTGCTCCCTCTTTATTGACATTCAAGGAGAAATATTATTGTTTATAACAAAAATATGCCATACTGAGTAAATAGACCTGATCTCTCAAAATGGATTGACACGATCAATTGCCAATGAAAGCCTAATATTGCAAGGTTCTTTTTTGAAAATTGGTCATCTTTCTTCAATGTTCCTAAATGTAGAACCATTTGTAGGCATTCGAAGAACATCATATTCACTTATGTTCCATGCATGGTAATACATAAATTGTACTATTCTTTGGCACATGAACAGTCGTTGCAAATTTGGAATTATGGGAATACGATGAAGAATCTTGCAAAGCACGTGTTGTGTTACTTGATCGGTTTGATATCTACTGATTTGACATGGTGGGCATTTTGTTTTTGATGCATATTGTCCATAATATGTAATATTATCATTAGGACATGCATCGATAGCTTAGTACTCCATTCTGATATCTTTCATAATGGTAGATAATTCTCGGTATGTGCGAGGTAAAGTATTTGATGATGGTAGGAGAAATTCACCTAACAATCTAAAATGCAAAATATAACTAGTTAATGTAAGAATACTAATATTAAATATTACATCCTTAATTTACACAGTAATTAATAACACTAAGAATAGAGAAACAAAACAAAACTATATCGTTTATGTATATGTGACGAATTATATTACATGCCTTAGGATCTAGGTGAGAAAAGTGTTTGACAAACCATTCAATACCTTCAAGTTCACCAACAACAATATAGCAACGAGAATATTTGTCCTCGAGCCTTCGTAAATGTGTTGTTGTGACTTCTCAATGAGAGGTAGATCATGAATATCATCAAAATTATCATCCATTAGAGAAAAGGTGTCCTGGATCAATCTATTTATACCATCATTCTAAACTGTACCATTATCAGTGCCATATTCCTCCATAGGACTAACTTGATCTCCAATATTCACTCCAACTTCCTCGGTGTGTACAACAGGATTTCTACTACTACTTGGCACATTCCCAAGATCACACTTAGGACACCCTTTCTTTGTAATTACAATCAATCAAATAATATTAGTGTATGTAACGAATATTGAAAGGATAGAAATTCATACAAATATAATCAATACAAAAACATATAATGAGTACTAACTTACCAAGGGACGATATTCATACCCCCATTCAACATATCAAAATTGTCTACAGTGCCTTTCAACTATTGTTATTAAGATTCTTCTTCTATTGAATCCCGTGCATTGATTGCAAGGGAAATAACATTTCCTATCACCTTTTGCTTCCAATACCATAAATAACCTTTGAAGCATCCTATCATTTTCCTTTGGAGGATTGTCATATGGCATTGTAATTAATAGTTACAAAAAAATACAATGAAGCAATATAATTGCAATATATGAATAGATTCTATCAATTTCACACATGTAAATGCATTTCTATAGGCCAAAAAACATAATACGCATAATAGAGAGGAAGAGGATCTGTGACCCCATGTGAAAGGAATTAAAGGAAAGAACAACAATTTTATGGTTTCCATTTCGTCAAAAAGTTGGGGAAAATCCTTCCAACAATTGTAAACATTTTTGTTATATGGTTGGCATGCATCCTCCAACCTTTCACATTGGGTCAAAATCCAATATTGTTGAAATTAGGGAAAGGGAAAAAAATTGAGATATCACCCTAGTATACAACATATCCACAGTCTTGTAACTTGTAACATGTAAATTACCAACTACATGCATGGATTTTTCTTGTCAAGGTGTGCATTTTTCATCATTCCCCGTTTTCATGATTTGTTATGCATTCTTTGTTGATTATTTGGGTTGGTTGTCATTGATGTCAACCCTTGAAGAAAGTTTGGTAGCATAAAGGTTTGGGTAATGGACCCAATATTGTTTGATGTATAATGGTATGAGTTTTAATATATTTGAATGTAAGACTATTCTGGATGTATAGTACATGTAATTCCATTTCCGGTGGTATGTGGAATGTCACATAAATCCTCATTGTTAGAGAGTTATGACCATGTGAAGTTGGAGAACCCTCATGAGTCATCTAGAAGCCCCAAAAGGTCAAAATAGTCAAAGTGGTTGCAAATAAGAAATTATTTAAATAATAAATTGAAGTGATGAGTGTACTATAATTCAAAGTAGATACAAAAGAAATTATTTAAATAATAAAGTTAATGGATAAATTACTAAGTGGACAAGTGGTTAGAAGTGGGTTAACCCTAAAATAAAGAAAGTGAGTTAAGATGGTTAGAAGGTAATTTAAATAATAAAGTGAAGTGATGAGTGTACCATAAGTCAAAGTGGATACAAAAGAAATTATTTAAATAATAAAGTTAATGGAGAAATTACTAAGTGGACAAGTGGTTAGAAGTGGGTTAGGCCTAAAATAAGGAAAGTGGGTTAAGATGGTTAAAAGGTAACCCCTTGAGGAAGCTACATGGAAGTATTGTAAATTCTAACTTTGTACAATATCTACTGCAAACTGATATTTAGAAAAGAACAGAAAATATACAATGGCAA
>SNQJ01S0004567.1:92664-146078 GCA_010110895.2 Picea sitchensis
ATTGATGAGGGCTTTTGGTTGAGGTACATGTTGGGTACATGGTTGAGACAAGTAGTTGATGAGTTGACACATACATGAGGTGTATAGTTGATGATGTTGGTACATATTGATGAGTCATAATTTATGTGTATTTGATGCATGCTTGGTACATATTTGGTGCATGGTTGATGCACTCATTGATGGTACAGGTTGAGGTATATGTTGGTTTATGGTTGATGCACTTGTTTATGGTACATGTTGATTATAGGTTATTGTGATAGGTTATTTGTACAGGTTTGGTGCATGGTTGATTCATTTGTTTACGGTACAAGTTGAGGTACAGGTTGATGTATGGTACATGTTGGCACAGGTTATTGTTACAGGTTGTTATAGGTTGATTGGTACAGGTTTACAATAGTATATTTCACAGTGATAGTGTGAAAGTGGTTCCATCATTCTACTTCTACGTCATGGCGGTTGGTCGGGGCAAGGAAAAGTGGTTGTATCCACCTTCCGATTGTAGTTGGAGTACATAAGGGGTTGTAGCCTCCTTCTGGTTGTAGCCAGAGAATTCAAGAGTTGGAGCTTCCCTCAGGTTGTAGCCTGAGAAACTAGGGGGTTGTAGCCTCCTTCTGGTTGTAGCCAGAGAATTGGGGAGTTGAAGCTTCCTTCAGGTTGTAGTCTGAGAAACTAGGGGGTTGGAGGCCCCTTCCAGTTGCATCTGGAAAACAAAGGAATTTGGTGCTTCTAATGAATGTCATTCTTAAAGACATATAAGAAAAAAAATTATGTGGTTTTCTCCCGATTTGGGTTTCCACATAAAAACACTGGTGTACTATGTATGTGTATGATTGTTCATTTGTTCATTGTTTATTTACTATGCATATATTGGATGATAATGCTACATTTATATAACACTTGCATTTTGTGGTTAAAAATGATTATTGCTCTATTACTGATTCACCCCCCCTCTCAGTAATCCAACATTTTCCCCTTTATGCGTTCTTTTGTATTTACAAGGAAGTTTTTATCCTCTATGCACAAAAGAGGGTTTTTGGTTTGAAAATTAAAAACTAAATATATTACAAGATGTAAAATGATAAAATACAAACTCCACAATTTGAATCACTCAATTTGGAGATCATATGAGTCCTACATGTGCATTTTACAAAAAGACAGTTTTACCCTCCATTTTATAAAAAGTCTTCAATGCTGGTTCAAGGTAGAAGTCATATTTCATTTGAAATTGTACTTAGGGTGATATAGGTAGATTTACATTGTTATTATATTCATCCCAAATCTCTTATAACTAAATTTGATCTATATAGACACATGAGCGTGCATTTCCATTAGGTCACTTTCTATTGTTTTGGTCTTTCAATTTGCAAGAAAATTTTTGCCTCTTTTATAGAGCAGACACATTTATGTTTGAAAATGAAAATAAAAATATGTACACTAGTGAAAATTATCAAATACACCCTCAAAAACTGTAATCACTCAAATTGAAGGTGTTTTAAGACTTGGACGTGCATTTTACACAAGGGAAGAAATTAGAGTCTAAACACAAAACATGTATTTTTTACGTGTGAGTGTGCATTTTTAGATATGGAGACTATAACAATATTGAATTAGAGTTTTATGCAACAACGAAAACCCAATTAATCATTCTATTATTTTCCAAATGGTTGGCATGAAAAAATAGTAATGGAAACAATGAGGACTGGATGGGTGGGAAATTATAACATAGCCATCCTATAATAAGGCATAAAATATTTTATGTGTTAGGCTTTAATTTTAGAGGACACAATGAGGATTTTTAGACAAAAAACCTTATTTTGTGCATAAAGAGTAAAAATATCCTTGGAAAACAAATAGGTCAAATTGTTAAAACTGACCTTGTTGAAACACATCCCAGACTGTCGGGAAATGCAAGCCCAATGGTGAAATTTGTATGATTATATTAGGTATATATAGGCTTATGAAACATCCATTCCTTCAAATAAATTATGCATGCCCCATGGTGAAAAATGCACGCCCTCAAAAGGAAAAAAATGCATAAAATAAATGAAAATGGGGCAGATGACAAATGCACGTCCTAGGAAGAAAAATGCATGCCTTGTGTTGGTAATTGTATGTTGACCTTATGAAATTATATGAAAACAAGGTATTGAGGAAAATGCACACCCTGTAAGGGAAAAATGCATGTCTCAAGTTCAAATTGCATGTTGAGGGCATGAGATTGCATGTTTACATAGTAAGGAGGAATATGCACACCTTGTTAATGAAAAATGCACACCTACACTATAAAAATGCACACCCTTGACATGTTATGCAGCCTTATGCTGGCCTAAACCTTAAATGGTTATTCTTTAGTCCTTTTGAATGGTTTTCATAGGAAGATGAATGAAAATGGATGTTGATCCATTGTATATGATTGATGCTACTATGGCATATCTTATAACAACCATGAAAAGTTCATTGTCAACAAATTCTAGGAATGTGTTGAAGCATGGAGAGACACAACAAATTGTCCAACAAGTAGGTTAAATTGTTATATATTTTATTATACATAGGCTTTTTAAGATTGTATTCAGTTATATTAGATAATGAGTCTAGAAAAGAGTTGTTTCTTCAACAAAATAACAAATTGTTAGAATCTTTGTTTACTGTAAATGGACACTTGTCATACTCACCTTATTTTAGATATAGTCATAACCATTGCAACCATTTTTTTTTAATGCACATAAAAATTCCACGGGTTTATCATGTGTGTTTTATTTCGGTTAAGTTGGTAGCATACTGATAAATGCAGGGCACCCCCAGTCCACTCTATTCAACCAACATTGAAGCGATCTAACATTAAAACTTTCCCACGATTCATTTTTTCATAAAAAAGTGTGATCCAAACATTCTATCAGCGATCCTTCCACTGATATTTTCATTTAGCGATCTCTTCAATTGGATGACTCTCACCAGCGATCAATTGCTAGACCTTTGAATGGACCAACACATGAACCTGATATAGATCATAGGTTCAAGATATAAATATATTCAGACTAACAAAAAAATGATCTTGCTAAGCTTTCTGAGAAGTGACTAAATTGATTCTTGGATCTAGACCTTGGGATCAATTCCTCGCCAAAGAATGTGGGCGATCCAAGTAAAAGTTGAATAGCGAAGACTGTTGCAACACTTTTTCTTGTTAACATTTTTTTTTTAGCAACAATTTGTTTGGTTAACCTTCTATGTGGCATTCAAAACCCTAAAAAAATGTAGATCGCATGAGCTTGTGGTAGAAAGGACACGACTACACAAATGTGCCATTTATCTGATCACGGGTGTATAGTTATGTTGTCGTAGAATGAGCTTCTCGATATATCATTGAGGAATTTGGCCACATAATCACAAGTTTTAAGATCCCTTAAAATCACAGTTGGGTGTAAGAAAACAGAGGTCAAATTCGTATTGGACAGCATGTAAGAAAACGTACAGTGAAAAAGGGTAGCGACCAACAAGTAGTTCAACAAATCACTCGACCGGTGGATCAGATCTCCAACTAGTAGTTCAGATTTATGTTGGTCTCTCTCACAAAGATCTCTCCTAGAACCCAGACTTATTTCACTCCAGTTTGCAACTTTCCACAATCTCCAACGAAATTATTCCAATGATAATTTTGTTGGTGCAATTTTAAATTCATTCAGTTTTTTCAATTTTTTTTAAATGCCCATTTTAAACTAATAATAATATTTATTTTATTTGGCTTATTTAAAAAAACACACACACAGAAAGGCATTGAAAGGCATTCATTTTATGAAGACATAATGTGTGCAAAGAGTCCAATTTTTTAAAATCTTTCAGAAGCCCATGGTAAAGTGAGATAAGGGATCGTTATCAGATTTTTTGAAACATATTGTATAGTGGGCATCGCTTTAATTTGTAAAATCAAAGTAAAATTTTACTTTGAGGGAGCACAAGTAAAGACCATAATATTGTATTTTTTATTTCTTTCATTATTACGAAGAAATAAAGAGAGTTCACATGTCAAATTGTAATCCTTCTATCAAAGAATTGATTAGAGCCAAGTGTAAATCTTAATCAATTTCTTTTTTCAAACGACTATACACGCGTCAAGGCCAAGCTTAAATAATTTGTCTTGTTTTTGCGGTATAGTGTGTTGTGTTATTTTCTCTTTCGAGTCTGATAAACTATAAGGCATGGAAACGTCATATGGAAAGTACGTTGATTTATAATGAGCTATGGAAATAAATATGTAATGGTGATGTAAAAGCAACTAAACCTATTGACGCAAGATCACTAGCTAAATGGGAGCTAAAAGATGAAAAGGCATTAACATTAAGTTATTTGAAAATGAAGAAATGTATGTTCACATTGAAAATGCCTTTGATGCATGGTCTGGATGGAAAACATTTAAGGATATGTTTGGCACTCACCCCTGAGACAAAAAGGGTTGAATTTCAATTGAAACTGCTTCAACAAAAATTATGCGAAGGCGGAGATGTACTTGAGTACATTTCCTGACTAAATAACATAAAACAAGTTATATCTAAGGCCATATTTATTGTTGTAGATGAAAATCAATCATCTTGATTGCGGGGTTGTCATCATCCTATAAACACTTCTTGAAAACATTGAAGTTGACTGGAAAGCTGGATAAGATCATTTTTTATCAGTTGAGTGAGTTGTTAGCTCAACATGATAAAATTTTTGGGAAGAAGAAACAAGTTGATGAAGACGTCTTCCTTACAGTAGTAAGCATTCAACTCAAAATTCAAGAGGAAGAGGAGCTCAATTCATCAAAATAGGACATGGTAATCAAGAATATTAAACCTATAGAGGAAAAGGTAGAGGAAGAAGTCAAGGAAGAGGAAGAGGCAACGATCAAGAAAGAGGAAGCAATCAAGGAAGAGGAAGGAGTCAAGGAAGAGGAAACATAAATTTTCAATGAGGATCAAACAATTTCAAGAGAAATCAATCAAAAAGACCTCAAAATCGCAATAATCAATATAGAAGAGGTCGAGATTTTAGTTAGGTTGTATGCAGATGATGCAACGAAATTGGTCATTATGAAGAATATTGTCATACTTCAAGTGATAAAATACCAAATTTTAAGCAACAATCAACATATGCAAAGTATGCTAATGATCAAGATGATGATGCTTCAGAATATGTTTTTACTACACTTCAAAATCAACAACTTTAGAAGGTTCCCATTATTCTCTTAAAAGTGATTATGAAGATGCTTGGATCTCAGATATTGGAGCTACTCAACATATGACTTTCCGAAGTGACTTCTTTTGGACATTTCAAGAATGTCAACTAAATTCAATATTTTTGGTTGATGATACAACACACACACATTATGGAAAAGGTTCAGTGAAAGTTTATCTTCCAGGAATTGGAGAGAAAATGATCTCGAATGTTTTGTATGTACCAACATTCAAGAAGAATTTGTTCTCCTTGGTAATGATTCGGCAAATAGGACATCAAATAATTATGGAATATGGGTGGGTGAAAATTAACTCCACCAAACATAATCTAAAGACTGTAATGATGGGATATGAAGATGGAAAGCTTCTTAGGATGAAAGGAAAATTCATTCCTCGGAAGAAAGAATTTACGGGAGTTGTGGATTCAATGACTTCACCAATAAGGTTATGGCATGTCTGATACATACATTTGAATTTTGAGATTCTCTCAGAACTTCAAAAATAGGGAATGGTACGAGGACTTATCACTTTTAAAAATGAAAATGCAAGATGTGCAACTTGCATTTATGGAAAAAATAATAGAGAGACATTTCCAACATGTTCATGGCATGCAAACAGATGTTTGAAACTTTTTCATAGTGATATTTGTGGATTCAACTCAAAATTCAAGAGGAAGAGGATCTCAATTCATCAACATAGGACATGATAATCAAGAACAATAAACCTATAGAGGAAAATGTAGAGGAAGAATTCAAGGAAGAGAAAGAGGCAATGATCAAGGAAGAGAAAACAATCAAGGAATAGGAAGCAGTCAAGGAAGAGGAAACACAAATTTTCAACGAGGATCAAACAATTTCAAGTGAAATCAATCAAAAAGACCTCAAAATCACAATAATTAGTATGGAAGAGGTTGAGATTTTAGTCAAGTTGTATGCAGATGATGCAATAAAATTGATCATTATGCAGAATATTGTCATACTTCAAGTGAGAAAATACCAAAGTTTAAGAAACAATCAACATCTACAAAGTATGCTAATGATCAAGATGATGTTGCTTTAGAATATGTTTTTACTACACTTCAAAATCAACAACTTTAGAAGGTTCCCATTATTCTCTTAAAAGTGATTATGAAGATGCTTGGATCTTAGATATTGGAGCTACTCAACATATGACTTTCCGAAGTGACTTATTTTGGACATTTCAAGAATGTCAACTAAATTCAATATTTTTGGCTGATGATACAACACACACATTATGGAAAAGGTTCAATGAAAGTTTATCTTCCCGGAATTGGAGAGAAAATGATCTCGAATGTTTTGTATGTACCAACATTCAAGAAGAATTTGTTCTCCTTGGTAATGATTCGGTAAGCAGGACATCAAATCATTATGGAAGATGGGTGGGTGAAAATTAACTCCACCAAACATAATATGAAGACTGTAATGATGGGATATGAATATGGAAAGCTTCTTAGGATGAAAGGAAAATTCATTCCTCGGAAGAAAGATTTTATGAGAGTTGTGGATTCAACAACTTCACTAATAAGGTTATGGCATGTATGATACATACATTTGAATTTTGAGAGTCTCTCACAACATCAAAAATAGGGAATAGTACAAGGACTTACCACTTTTAAAAATGAAAATGCAAGATGTGCAACTTGCATTTATGGAAAAAAGAATAGAGAGACATTTCCAACGTGTTCATGGCATGCAAACAGATGTTTGAAACTTGTTCATAGTGATCATTGTGGACCACTAGAAACTTCTCTAGGTGGCTGTAAATATTTTCTACTCTTCATTGATGATTATAGTTGAATAACTTGGGTTTTGTTTTTTAAAGGAAAATTCAGAAACCTTTGAAAGGTTCAAGGTTTTTTGACGACTGGTTGAAAACGAAGCTAAGTAAAATATTGGAAAATTACGGATCGATAATGGAGGGGATCTCACTTCCAATGAATTCCAAACTTTCTGTAGTGAAAGGGGAATCAAAAGGAAATTGAAAAATGTATATACTCCTCGGTAGAATGGAGTGACAAAAATGATGAATCACACTTTGTTATGCATGGCTAGATCCATGTTAACCTTCAAAAATTGAAGTCTCTCATACTGGGATGAAGTAATTCATATTGTTGTTTAATTAAGGAACTGATCTCCCACTACTTCTTTCGATGGGATCACACCATAGGAAGTAGGGTATGGATTCAATCCTAAAATAAAACATCTTCTAGTTTTTGGTTCAGAATATTATTCATTGGTTCCTAAATAAAAGTGAACTAAGTTATATTCACGAAGTGTGAAATGTATTTTGCTTGGATATTCTGATGAGAAGAAGGGATATCACCTTTTATCTAACAAAAAATTCATTGTCAGTCAAGATGTTATATTTGATGAAACATAAATCAAGAGTGTTGCAGAAATATAAAGTCTTCTTCAAAGATTGGACAAACAAGTTAATAAAGAAAAAATCATGATTCATAATCAACCAAGTCAACAACGTTGGTTTGAAATTGATTAGACTTCTTCAGAATATGACACTTATTCATCAACTTTATCTTCTTCTTCATAAAAAATTTCGTCTAAATATTCATCCATTAGTTCATTAGATGATGACACTTCACCTCTGAATACTTCAAAGGAAAGAAGAGATTTTGTATTTATTAATCCTATCTTTAATAATGATGAAAATTCAGATCCCCAAACGAGTCAACAACAACTCCCTAAGTGGGCTATTCAACTTTTGAAATATATGAGACCTGATGAACGAAACAAAACGGGTACAAAAAGTTCAAATAGGGATGAAGGAAATTTTTCTTTAATATCAAATGATTTTACTGAGCCCTCAACTTTCAAAGAGGTAGTAAAACATGTAGAATGGCAACAAGCAATGCTCGATGAGTATAAAGTAGTGATAGAAAATGGGACTTGGATACTTGTTGATTGTCCTCCATATGTTAATCCTATCGGATACAAGTGTGTTTACCAAGTCAAGTATAAGCCACATAGAACAATAGACAAGTATAAGGAAATACTTGTATCCAAGGGTTTTGCACAACAGGAAGGGATTAATTAGGAAGAAACTTTTGTGCCAACAACAAAGTGGAACACAATCTGAATGGTACTTGCATTATCAACTCAAAAAGGATGGAAATTACATCAGATGGTTGTAAAAATCACCTTCCTCCATGGAGATTTGCAGGAAGAAGTATATATGACTCAACCTCCCAGTTTTGAGCTCGAAGGATAGGAACAAAAAATTTGTAAGTTAAGCAAGGCATTGTATGGCTTGAAACAAGCTCCTAGAGCGTGGTATGCCAAAATGGATGCTTATCTTCACAAAGTTTTATTTCAACGAAGTGAATATGATGATACCTTATATGTGCACCTAAGGGAAAAATCTAGTAGTTTTAGTCATGAATGTTGATGACTTGATCATTACTGGAAACAATGATGATCATATTGTACAGGTAAATAAGGAATTTCATATTGGATTCAAAATGAAAGACTTGGGATTACTTCACTATTATCTTGGAGTTGAAGTACTCCAACATTTAAACAAAATTTTCATTAGTCAATACAAGTATGCATTTGAGCTATTGAAAAAAATTGGTATGGCCGATTACAAATCTGTTCTCACCCCGATGGAGAAAAATTTAAAACTTTCAAAATTGAAAGGGGGTCAGGATCGATAAACAACACAAGTTACGGGTAGTTGATTGGTAGTTGGATTTATTTGACAACCATTCATCCATACTGATCATATGCAATCAATATTCTCTCCATATTTATGCAAGAACCCAGGGAAATCCTTTGGAATGCAACAAAACGGGTTCTTAGATATATTCAAGGTACAAGAGATTATGGTCTTCTATACAAGAAGAACACAAAATTTGTACATGTTGGATATTCAGATGCATATTTTGTTGGAAGTTTTGATGACAGAGAATCAACATCATGTTACTTGATGAATATGGGATCAACGACAATTTATTAGAGTTGTAAGAAGCATACTACTATAGAAAATTCTTCTACAGAAGCAGAATATATATCAGCATGGGAAGCAACATGTGAGATAGTTTGGTTACGTAAAGTTTTACAGTATTTTGGAATTTCTCAAATAGAAGCTACTTCATGTTTAATTGATAGCCAGTCGGCCATTAAACTTGATAAAATTCCACATTTCCATAACAAAACAAAACATGTCGACACAAAGTATCATTACACCAGGACACTCATTGCAAAGGGCATCATCAAACCAATATATTGTCCTTTAGAAGATCAGATCTCAGATATTTTCATGAAACCACTTGGCAGGATCAAATTTACTAAGTTTAGAGAAGAACTTGGTATTTGTTCCAATGTACTTTTGGATCAAAGGGGGGGGGATGCTAGATATTATGATATTAAAGAACTTAGTATAATATTATTTTACTATATTTAGGATTTTCTAGAATGTATTTAGTTAGATTAGATAATGAATCTAGAAAAGAGTCGCTTCTTAGAAGCAACAAAACAACAAATTGTTAGAATCTTTATTTAATGTAAATGGACACTTGTCATACTCACATGATTATGTGATAATATTTCCATACCAAAATTTAGCTTCGAATTAGTTTTGATGAGCTTGTTAAAGCTCTCATTTTCTCATGCGAGAGTAATGTTGGAGATTGTAAGCTCTCACATTTATTATGTAATTTTTTTTCCTTATTTTAATAAAATTTGTTTGTCTGAGGACAATTCTACTCTCTTCATAAATATCCTTAGAAGAGCAGAGGTTTTTGACTTTATATTTGGACCCTTTCATTTCGAAAATGATGAGATAGAGATGGCCATAGCTAATTGTTATGACATAGATATGAAACTGAAACTATTTGGCGAGAGCATTTACCTAGACATTGATTTGCTTGAAAGAGAAACAAAAATTCCATGCAAAGGGGCAGCAACATTTAACTCCAAAAAAAAACCCAAGGTAGAAAAGATGGATATGGCCAGTAAAATATGTGGGAAAATGGTATACGTTCCCAGGAACATTTTAAGAATGCTAGATGTTCGCCATGGACTATACAAGTATTTGATTAAAATTGTCCTTAGGACAATTATGAATCATCATAAGATTGATATTTCTAGTGACTGCATGAAGCTAGTCATTTATTGGGTTGAAGACAAGGCCGTATATTTCCTTCATCTATTGGCTAAAAAATTACATGATTCCCTTGAAGAAAGTAAAAAAAAAAAGATTAATTTTAGTTTCTTGGGTACATTGTAGAAAATTATTGATTTATATCGACCCGATGACCAAGAAATCCCTCTTAAAACCTACATTAAGAGATCAAAAGGAAAGAAACCCATTGAGGAAGTACCTGAATAGACTGCAGTTGATTGTGTGGAAATCCATTATGATACAGTTTCCCAAGAATAAGTTAATGATGTCAAAAATTTAAGAGACATGCATGAATCTACGAATGAAGCCGAGGAGTAGGGAGGTATGGATCATTATATGGAAATAGAAAATGATGTTTTTTGTGTTACTTTAGAAACTATAATAGATATAATTCCTCCTAAAATGGAATTAATGGAGTATAGTGTCCCTGTTATGGGCGTTGATTCTACCTATCCAAGTTTAAATGTGAACAATCCAACATATATTTTTTATAATAGATTTGTTTTCTGGGCATTGAATAGAATTATGCATTACATACTTGTTACAATGGAGGATTCATCCTCTATATACAACTAGAAGGAAAAGTGTGAATTACAACACATCAATAATATGGAACGCTTGAAGAAAATCAGAAATCTGGAAAATGCGATTGCAAGGAAAATACAAGAATCAAGCAACAAAATACAGGGCAAAGATTGTGTTATAGCTGGATTAAAAAGTGAGGTATTCGTCATTACAGAGGAATGTAAGAGGGAAATTGATGATGCCAGCATGAAATTCGAAATGTTATTGGCTACATATACACGAACTATTTCCAATCTTCAAGAAGAATTGAAACAAAAACCACAACTTTTGAAAAGAGCTCCATTGAATACTGCAAGTAATCTGGAAGTGGATGAATTAAAAAAGAGTTTGAAGGAGAAAGAGGAACTTATTGAAAATTTTAAAACTGAATTTGAAAATAAAGTGATAGAGCTATGTCAGAAGCATAATTCAAATATTGAAGAATGTAAGAACAAAGTGAACATTTTGAAGAACGAAAATCGTAACCAAGGTAATAAGTTGAATCAAAAAAAGATTGCAATTGTGAGCAGCAATGGGAAAATTAGAGAAATTAAAAAGGAAATAAAAATTCTTACTAAAGAAGGTAAAAATGGTAAGGATGTAGGTAAAAGTAAGGGTATGGATAAGGGAAAAGGTAAACGTAAGGGTAGTGCAACAAAAGAAAATAGTACATAAATTGAAAAACAAATAGAAAGTCAGAGTAAAGAAGGTGGCAAAGATCAGGATAAAGGTAAAATGCAGGGTATGGGTAAGGGTAAATATATAATCTAGGGAAGTCCATAAAAACAAAGGCCTTCAAATGAATTGGAAAATTCCATAGAAAGAAAAAAGAAGATGTATTGGGAAGCTAAAGCATTAAGTAGTGTTCTAGCTTATCTCCATGCCCCATCACCAATGGTGGAATCATTGAAGATGACAATAGATGAGAGAGATGAAAATATTAAAGAGATCAATGATAAAATCTTGTAGAACCGAAAGGAACATCATTTGGGATGTGATGTGGAGATAGAAAAGTTGAAATCCCAAATTTTTGATTTGCAACATAAATTACATAGTACAATAGTAATTGACGCAGTGCCAATTTTGTTTGTTGCATCAGAGAAACAATATTTGAGGGAACAATAGTTTGAGAATGACGTACAAAAACTGAGGGGTCAATTTCCTGACGTTCGATCCAAACTGAAAACAGAAAAGGAACAAATTGAAAAGAATCAGAAGCCCAATGACGAGAAGCTTAAGAAGAATGCAGATTTGTTGAAAAAACATGCGGAAGAAAAAACAAGATTGTAATAGAAATTGCAAAATTATGCAAAGAAAATTAAAGATCTAGAGAAACGATTACAACATGTGCCTACTACAACTATAGAACAATCAAAAGCCTTTGCAACATCAAAGAGAGGCTCCACATATTTTTATTCATCTCAAGAGCAGGGCTTGTAGAAACCTCACAAGAAGCCTAGGGTAGATATGAAATAACATTGGTTTATATACCATGTACTTCATGTAATTACATTTAAAGATGCAATATAAATCATTATTTCAACAGTTTATTAACAATGTATTTTATTTTATGTAGTTAATGACATGTATGAGTGTGTATATTTATTGGCATGTATGAGTGTGTATAGTCATATATCAATGTTTGCAATACTTTAAAAGTTACTTGAGATTGATTTATACACATATACACCACCATTCTCATTTTGCTTGCAATATGTTTGAGTAAAACATAAGTATTTTCCTGTACTTGAAACTTTTATATAACAATGGTAATTGCAAATATTTATATTTGTTGTAATGAATATGAAAACTATATGCATCAAGTATGAATATGGCTTGTAAAACAATAATTGTGCATGAAAATTACAATACATACACAAGCTACAAATGCAACATTTACCCAGTTTCCTCCACAATTGTAATTTTCATACCATGACCACTCATATATATATATATATATATATATATTGCAAAGATTGGATATTTATATACATACATAGTCTTAAAACCTTATATGAAAACAATCTTGCACAAATACCCTACTAGGTATGTTCATATACAACAATAGTCCACAACCACAATATTTCACTTGAGGAATCATTAATCTATCATTTATCATTATAAAGAATTTCAGAATTGTATATGTAACAATACATATTAGTTCATGCATGTAACCTCAAACCAAAATGTATATTTCACCTTACTTCGAATTCTAGGAACACAACAACATATATACAACCTGCATTTTTCCATAACAAGGAGTGCATTTTCCTCAATGCCCTTTTTTTCATGAAATTTCATAAGGATAGTGTGCATAATGTGCATAATTCATGTAAAGATATAAATTTTACCTAACATTGTGATTTAAAGAATATATAATGCAAATCCTAACACAAGGATTGCAGTTTTCACTCTAGGGTATGTTCAAACTTTAAATACAACAACAGTGCACAATCATAATATTTCACTTGTGTAATCATTAATCTATCATATATCACTATAAATAATTTCTGAGTTGTATATGTAAAAATACATATTATTTCATGCATATAACCCCAAACCAAAATATATATCTCACCCAGCACCAAATTCTCGGGACACAACAACATATGTATACCCCGCGTTTTTCCCTAACAGGGTGTGCATTTTCCTAAATTCCCCATTTTCATGAAATTTCATAAGGACAGTGTGCATAATGTGCATAATTCATATAACAATATGAATTTTCCCTAACATTATTCTTTCAAGAAGTTATCCTGCAAATCCTAACATAAGGCTTGCATTTTTTACTCAAGGGCATGCATTTGATAACATGCCCTTTCTTCAAGCAAAAAACACATAATTTTCATTTTTTAGCATGCATTTTCTTCTTAATAAATATATATCTCACATTAAGTAATGGATTACTCACTATACTATATATACATCATCTCATCATACATAATTTACCATATTATATTTTCTACAACCCTGTAGCTAATAATATTTCCTATAATATTGACATATTCATTATATATTTCATCAAAAGGTAATGCAAATTTGTGCATATAAATCATCCTTTTTTGGAGAATAAATGCACTCCTAATTGTACAAACATGTTAAAACTATTGTAATCATCAAGTTACAACTTAAAAAATAAATTATGGAGGCTTATCCAACTTTGGGCATGCACCTTCCTATAGCCAACTTTAACAAACTCACCCTTCAGTTTTACAAGGCAATTGTTAGCCTTTATGCACATCAAGTAGGTGTTTGTATGAATCTTCCACTATAAGGCTCTATGCAGGTGTATAATCACAAATTACACCTTATTCAAGTTGAATCACTCGATTTGGTTCAACATTGATACTAGGGCGTGCATTTTACTCTAATGTTGTTTTCACTTCAGATTTACATGTAATCCCAAATCTAGATGCATGAAAGCAACCTATCATGTTACTGAATTTCACTTTAGATGACATGGGTAAAATTTCCATATATGGAACTTCATATTAAAACTTATAAAACAATTGTTGGAGCTATAGAGAAGCTTGGGAATGCATTTTAATTTGGTCACTTCGTATGGTTGCGACCATCCAAATTACAAGGAAAACATTGTCTCTTATGCACAACAACCCTTTTTAAACTTGTAATTTCAAAATTAACAACATGAATAGGTATAATATGATAAACCACAACCCCAAAACGTTTACAATTCAAATCTAAGGTATAATAAAGCCTTCGCTTACATTTTACAAATAGGTTGGGAATTTTCTAGGGTTTTACTAGGCATCTCTCGCCTATTATTACACGACAAATTGTTTATGAATTGTTATCGCACAATTTGTACTTTGATAAAAGGAAAGGTTAAAGGAGAGAAAATTGGCGTAATTGGAGACTATCCTACCACTTTCACCTCAATAGGATATCTCTTTCTATTTAGGGTGGTAGGTCCAGGGGAGACGTCCCCGGTGACCTGGGGGTTTGAGAAGGCAAGGTGAAAATGGCTAGATAAATATCCCCTCTCACAAGTCACCACCGATCAGAAAGTCTCGGTTTTATAACCAATGAAATGATAATGTGTTAAGGTGTACATGCCCAGAACAAAGCAACAAGAAACTATATATATTTGCAAGTACACTTGCTGGTTAGCACTTCACAAAACCATAGACTTTCTCAATAAAAGAAATTGGATGATAATAATAAGGTAACCAAAAAATTATAACTGAAATATTTATAAGGCAATACTTCACATTAAATGCCTTTAAATAGCTTCAAAATGACTGAGAATCATTAGCCATTGAAATCATAATACTAGCATTTGTTAGAAGCAAGCAAGACAATGTATAAATCAGCCTTTCCAATTTCTTTTATAAGCTTTTAATGCTGCATTTAATGGTAGTAGCTTGATTTAGTAACATCAGAAATATTGTTAGTAGATTAGGCTATTCTAGGGTTAGATATGGTTAGTAGGAAGCTCAAAGAATAGGTTTTGATGTTTTTTTTTATCAATTACTCAAAGAAGACTTAGACTAGTGATTTTAGGGAAAATGGAGTCAATGATGTGGAAGAAAATGTTGAAGAAAAGTAATGATAGTAGAAGAGTTAAAGACAAGAGAGATTGATACATTGGAGTGTTGGTAACCCAAGGCTCCAATTATCAAACCCTAGGGGAAATTAACTACTAAGGTGTAGGTAACCCTAGGCCTTAGTAGATTTCCCCCCTCCTTAACTGAAGTGATGAAGCAAAAATCGACTAAGATGAAGCAATGGATACTAAGGTGTTGCAATGGAAAGGCCTTAGCATATGCTTCAAGGAAAGTGGCCTCTTGACAAGATCTAGTAGGTGAAGGATTTTCAAGCTAGGACAATAACATGTGCTAGTCTTCCTAGGGTTTAATCAACAAATTTCATAATCTTGAATGTAAATGAAAGATAAATAAAACTATAAACATTCAATTAAGAAGAATTGCAGAAATATCACTTACATACATCAAAAATTTATCAAGAAGAACCCTAGTTGAACACATCCACCAAGAAACTTGCCAAAATAATCCAAATTTAACCTTCCTCAACAAGTGCGGCTAAAATATCAGCCAAGAAACCCTAAGGAGGGTGCAAATTTCAGTCCTCACAAGTGTGAGTGAAAGATGGTGACAAATAAGAGTTATTTTCCCCTTATTTATACAGTTACAATGACCATAATTAGGTCAAAAAGGCTGACATGGCCTGTTACACATAATATCTAGTTTTTACATTAAATGTCACAATTAAACCCTAAATCAAGTTGTAAAGATGACGTCATTCCCTTTTAGTGTGACATTAGGCCCTTTTAGGGAAACGATTCCCTCCTGGAGAAAAACGTTAGGCCTCCTTGGGCCTCAGGATCCTGCCACACGTGCCACTTGGCACACAACTGCCTCCAAAGAATCCAAAAACATTGGGTGATGTCATGGGTGATGTGGGTGACGTCATGGGCCTTCTAAGGCCTATATCATAAACCAAAACAATGATAAGTTAAGAACAAAAAAAACATAAACCAAAACAATGATAAGTTAAGCACAAAAATAACATGAGTTAGAGAATGTATTGTATCATTGGAAATTATAAATTCTAGCTCATGGAGGTGGGAGGGAGGGACAAAATCATGCCAATTCATCCTCTTAGGAAAGTTCTCAATCCATCTCAGAAAGGGATCGTGAAAATTCAAGGGTTCAGAAGAACGAATCAAAGAGACTAAATGTCGACTACCTCAGATATCTTCAAAACTTGAGGCCTGGGAAGGGATTAGAAAGAACCGAAAGGATGATAAAAAAATTCTTAAGGGGAAGTTGGAATACTGTGATAGTAAACTTCTTCTTGAGGTACTCAATCTTCCCCTAAAATCCAAATGGAGGTTTTGTCCTACAGAAGACTTGGGATAAGGGACATGTTTCCAAACCATACCTTTAGTGACATAACGAGGTAAAGTAATCAAAGGGAGGTGGAAAGTCTTATCACAAGCATCCTGATTCAGGAAAGTGAATTCCTCACTCTCTGAGCAAAACAATGGTTGAAAATTTTCTTCATAGAATAAGTCCAAATGCTCAGAGGAGTACTCATCAAAATCCTCAAGGTATGACCGAAAATCATCAGGAAAATATGGGACTAGGTCAACCCTGGGTGTTTGGAAAGTATTGGTAATTATATCATCTCATTTTTTCCATTGGTCGAAATTAAGAGTAACCTATTGTGATAACTGTAAAGGAAATACTTGGAAATGAGTCTCAATGTCGTAAATGGGGTCCATATCATAACCAACTACATCCCACTTACGTCTCCCAACATGTATGAACTTGTCAATATTATTAACCATGTCACTATATGTATCATAACATGAAGGATTTAAGGCATTCAAGGGCTCTTCTAGCTCCTCTTCACTTTCCAAATCATAAAGTAAAGAATCATCAAAATTTTGGAAATGAAGGTAACTTACTGTGTTTGTTTCTTCTTGTGCAGGAGCTTTGAGGACTTGGGTGTCTTTATTGAATGAAATAACATGCAACATTGTTTCATCCTCATGAATTTCCCTTACATCTTCAATTGTACAACAAGGAGGATCTACCTTGCCCGAGGGTTCCATTTCTCCTTCACTCTCTGAATCATAGAACAAGGTATTATCAAAATATTGAAAAGGAAAGTGACTAACCTCATCCTCTTTTTGTTGTGCGGAAAAAATGGAACTCTAGATGTATTCATCAGAGGGATGAGGACACATCAAAACTTCATCATCATGTTGGACACTTTTAGGTTCTTTCTCTTCAACACGTCTTCATCCTCCTTGGAAGAAGAATGAGAAATCCCATGTTCCTCCTCGTGGGATTGGGAACCCTCATCAGGACACCTTTCCTCAACCTCTTTTTTACTAATGTATTGTTCTAAATATTTCATAGTTTCTTCAATATATGTTTCTAGGGAGGGTTCTCCTTTGGGCTCACAAGCCTCGACTTTTGGAACAAAGGATTTTTTTTCTTTGCATGAGGGGATTTTGGATTCTACTTTTGTGGCTATGTCAAAAGCTTCTTGGATTGTCCATGGCTTCATTATATTGAGGAAAAGTTTCAATTGTCCAGAGAATGCATTGGTGTAGATAAAGGTGAGGAAACTACTTGAAGGATGATGGGTCATAGGGATATGTTGTACTATCCTCTCAAATGTATCATGGAATTCTTGGACAGTTTCATTTTCAGCCTTTGTGAGGCTATTAAGTCTCATTAACAATATGTTGGGATTTACCTTAATACTCCATATTTTAAGGAACACTTCCTCCAATCTATTCATAGATGTGATACTAGTGTTTGGGAGGCTATGATACCATCTTCGGGCCTTATCATGAAGAGTGGCAGAGAAAATCTTCATCGCCGGGTCTTCAGCATAATAACTAATATGATGGAGTTGAAAGAAGGCCCAAAAGTTACTCATATGGTCTTCATCTTTTTCTTCATCACTACCAGTGAATCTCAGGATCCATTTTTCATATCTGGGTTTCATTTGCCTAGGGTTTTCGGGATTTAACTCATGTCCAAGGGTTTGAAATTTCCCGGGTTCCGTTGAGAAGTCATGGTTGGCTTCATCATTAGTGGAGTCGCCAGATAGTTTTCTTGAAATTATCAAAGGGATGAGGGGATCACCCTCAGTGGATTCACCGGGTAAGTTTTGAGAAGTAAAGGTTGTTGGATAAAGGCTTACCAAAAAAAATGTCGTTTGAGAAATATTGACTCCGTGTTCCCTGGCAACGGTACCAAAATTTTATCGCACAATTTTTACTTTGATAGAAGGAAAGGTTAAAGGAGAGAAAATTGGCATAACTGGATATTATCCTATCATTGTCACCTCAATAGGATGTCTCTTTCTATTTAGGGTGGTAGGGCCAGGGGAGATGTCCCCGGTGACCTGGGGGTTTGAGAAGGCAACATAAAAATGTCTAGATAAATATCCCCTCTCACAAGTCACCATCAATTAGAAAGTCTCAGTTTTATAACCAATGGAATGATAATGTGTCAAGTTGTACCTGCCCGGAACAAAGAAACAAGAAACTATATATATATTTACAAGTACACTTGTTGGTTAGCACTTCATAAAACCATAGACTTTCTCAATAAAAGCAATTGGCTGATAATAATGAAGTAAACATAAAATTATAACATCAATATTTATAAGGAAATACTTCACATTAAATGCCTTGAAATAGCTTCAAAATGACTAAGAATAATTAACCATTGAAATCATAATACTAGCATTTGTTAGAAGCAAACAAGACAATGTATAAATCAACCTTTCCAATTGATTTTATAATCTTTTAATGTTGCATTTAATGTTTGTATCTTACTTTAGTAACAACAACAATATTGTTAGTAGATTAGGTTATTCTAGGGTTAGAGATGGTTAGTAGGAAGCTCAAAGAATAGGTTTTGATGGTTATTTTGATCAATTACTCAAAGAGGACTTAGACTAGTTCTTTTAGGGAAAATGGAGTCAATGATGTGGCAAAAACTGTTGAAGAAAAGTAATGATAGTAGAAGAGTTAAAGACAAGAGAGATTGATAGATTGGAGTGTTGGTAACCCAATGCTCCAATTATCAAACCTAAGGGAAATTAGTTACTAAGGTGTAGGTAACCCTAGGCCTTAGTACATTTCCTCCCTCCTTAACTCAAGCGATGAAGAAAAAATAGGCTAAGATGAAGCAATGGATACTAAAGTGTTGCAATGGCAAGTCCTTAGCATATGCTTCAAGGAAAGTGACATCTTGACAAGATCTAGTATGTGAAGGCTTTTGAAGCTAGAACAATAACATGTGCTAGTCTTCCTAGGGTTTAATCAAGCAATTTCATAATCTTGAATGTAAATGCAATATAAATAAAACTATAACCATTAAATTAAGAAGAATTGCAGAAATATCACTTAAATACATCAAGAATTCATCAAGAAGAAGACTAGTTGAACACATCCACCAAGAAACTTGCCAAAATAATCCAAATTTATCCTTCCTCAACAAGTGCGCCTAAAATTTCAGCCAAGAAACCCTAAGGAGGGCACAAATTTCAGTCCTCAAAAGTGTGAGTGAAAGATGATGATAAATACAAGTGATTTCCCCCTTATTTATACAGTTACATTGACCAGAATTAGGTAAAAAAGGTTGGCATTTCCTGTTACACATAATATCCAGTTTTTACATTAAATGTCACAATTAAACCCTAAATCAAGTTGTAAAGATGACGACATGCCCTTTTAGGGTGACGTTAGGCCCTTTTAGGGAAACCTTGGCCTCTTGGAGCAAAACCTTAGGCCTCCTTGGGCCTCAGGATCCTGCCACATGTGCCACTTAGAACACAACTACCTCCAAAGCATCCAAAAACATTGGGTGATGTCATGGGCCTTCCAAGGCCTACATCATGGTTAAAAGGGAACAACCCCTTGGGTCTAGGCCTTGTAGGATGTCCTTGGTGAAATGTCCTCCTCTCTCTCTGGTGCAATACCCTAATCTGTCTCTGCCCTTGGCTGGGGTCTCAACATTCATCTGGTTGGATTTTAGCCCTATGGAGGTCTGAACTAATCATCTCCCCATATGTACCTATCCATTGGGTGTGGCCTTACAACATAAAAAAATACGCCCTCCATGGGCTCATAAGTCACAGGGATCATAGCAATGTCAATCACATCTAATCATCAAGTTATTTAAACATGTGCATGAAACCCCATTTACCTAGACAAGTGCTCAAAGATGTTATGCTATTCTACAGGCCAAGTTTGGAGGGGATGCTAGAACGTCCTATTGGTCTAGTGCTCATTGGATGTGGGATGTTCCTGGGGAAGACAAAATCCAGGCCATGTGAGTGGATGAGGTGGTAAGGGATGTCTAGGCAATGGGTGCAGTGATAGCAGGAAAATGTATGGCTTACTTGTGGGTGCCTTTGAAGAGGGTGAGTTGCACCTTGTGATGGATGCAAATGTTTCCAAGCCCATTCATTCCTTTTATTTTTTATTCTTATTTCTTTTTCTTTCAAGAGTGGCGTGGTGACCAGCAGTGGCAATGTTACCCACAAGCATTTCACGGAAATGAGAATCCTAGCTCGTGATGAGACCCCCTTTTTCTTGGCTATGCCACCAAGAGCCACTAACTTGGTTAGGTGACCAGTTGATTGGTAGTTTCATACCGCTACATGCCCATGGACCTAATAGGTTGGATCGTGACGAGACCCCCTATCCTCCAACTAGGTCTTGATTTATTATTTTTATTGGTCCCTCTGTTTCTTGTTGAGAAGACTTTTATTTCTTTCTCAGGGATCCCTGGTTGAAGAATCTCAAGGTTTCATTCTTTTGGATTTTATATTTTTCCAGCTACTTTTACCCTCTGGGCCTTTAGCCCCTTCTTCCCACAAGGTAAGGTACAAACCTTATATATTTTTCCAACCCAATGCCCAGACCTGTGTAATGGGATGGATGAACGGGAAAAAGATGAAAAATGGTAAGTATGGTGGGAATGAACGATGACCTTTCATGAATCCCCCCAGTGGAAACTCAAACCCTATGGGAACCATCTTACTAGGGCATCCTGTCATTCCCCCCAGGTGTGGTAAAGTGGAAAGGCATAAGGTCCAAGCACATGTTAGAAGCAAAAATAATTAAATGCACATATTCAAAATTTTTGAGAATCAGAGTGACACATACCATGATACCCAGACTCATTACCTCATGGATCAAGACCCATTTTTGCTGCAAGACCAGTCTGATGTGATGGATGTTGTTGCTGCTGACAAAGTGGAGGCGTTGAAGAAGAAAAGGATGGGCCCTCTAGGGCCATGCTCAATTCAATTTGGCTCTCGGTACTCCATGTCTAGGACCTGTGAGCCTCGAGACATAATCTCCTTAGTTATATCTAGGCTAGGGGATAACATGACTAAAAATGAAAAAATAAGTATATGGGTTTATGCAAAATGACTTAAAAAATAATTTACAATTTGAACCATTAAAATTTAATGATCTTTGAGACTTGGCATGCATTTTAGTGTAGCCTAGCATGCATTTTTCACCAAGGAAAAATTAACACCAATGCAAAATTTTCCCTCTTTGTCCTAGAAGACAATTTTTGGTCTTTTTGCAGGGAAAAGGGTTTTAAGTTTAAAATTGCACAAACAAATGTATAGAAAGATGTACTACTTTTATACAACCCTATAACTTCTAATGTTTCCTATATTATTTACCTCTTTATTCTATTGTAGAAATTAGAGTTAATATTTATTCCATTTCGTATGTATAATTGGTTGGTTATAAGTTGTTGACCTTTATTTCTCTCATAACCCACCATCCTTTGTTTCATCAAAAGGTCATGCATCTTTGTGAACATAAATCATCCTTATAGGAGTGCAAATGCACTCCTAATTGTACAAACATGTTAAAAATATTTTAATAATAAATTTACGACTTGAATATCAAATTATGGAGGACTATCCAACATTGGGAGTGAACTTTCGTAAAGGCAAGTTTAACAAATTGGCCCTTCGATTTTACAAGGGAATTTTCATCCTTTATGCACATCATGTACTTTTTTGTCTGGAACTGCCAATATACGGCTATGTCAAGGTGTTAATTCACAAATTACAACTTGTTCAAGTTGAACCACTTAAATTGGGTCAAAATTGAGACAAAGGTGTGCATTTTACTCTAAGGTAGTTTTGATTTCAAATTTACATGAAATCTTAATTCTAGGTGCCTGAAATCAATCTCTTCCGTTCTAAAATTTCACTTTACATGACATAGGCAAATATAAATATAGATATATCCATCATATAACTTATAAAACAATTTTAGGTTCTACAAGGAAGCTTGGGCGTGCATTTTAATTTTGTTGCTTAGTACAATTTTGACCTTCCAATTTACAAGTCAAACTTTGCCTTTTTTGCACATCAACCATTTTTAAAATTGCAATTGTAAAATTAACAACATGATCAGGTATAATATGATAAAACACACCCCCAAAAACTTTCACAACTCAAATATAGAGTATAATAAAACCTTGACTTACTTTTTACAAATAAGTTGTGCATTTATAGGGTTTTACTAGGCATTTGTTGTGTTTTTTTGCACAACATAGTCTTTTATGATTGAAAACAAAAAACTAAGTATATAGGCTTATGTAAAATGACTTAGAAATTAGTTTGTAGTTTGAACCACTCAAATTGAATAATTTTTCAGACTTGAGAGTGCATTTTAGTGTAGCCTAGCATGCAATTTGCACCAAGGCAAAATTTGCCCTCTTTATCCTACATAAAAAAAATTGGTATTTTTCCACAACAAAGGGTTTTAAGTTTCAATTTGAACAAACAGAGGTATAGACATATGTATAAATTTTCTAATGATAAGCACATACCTTCCTCTATCATCAATGAATTTAAACTTCGAACCCCCAAGCAATCTGCTTAGATAGCTAATTATTGTGTCCCCATTTGACATTGTCTCTTATAGGATGAGGATGCTAGGTTTATTCACATAAATAACCCTTTTCAAGGCTCATTTTTTGAAGGGGGTGATTAAGCCCCGAGAATTAAAGGTTAGACAGATCCTAAGGAACACTTAATCGGGGCATTGTCCACTCTAACAAACCCTTCCATTGTCAACTATTTACCAAACATAACTGTATTCATAGTTTTTTTTGAGAGAAATAAATGGACTTATTGCCTCTTCTTGGCACCCTAGTTCCCCTTCCATAGTTTAGAACTAACCCCCCTTCAATTTTCACCTCTTATCCATACCTTTCGATTTTTTTGTAGGTATATTCAAACATTATTATAAATATGCATTAAATATCTCTTAAAGATTGTAGAAAAACACTAAAGATCATAGAGAGCATCACATATAAGAAAAGTGTGAGTAAAAAAGGTATTCATCTTCCATAAAATTGTCATAACAGTAGGATTTTTACATGATAGGCATCATACAAATACAATATCCCATACAAAACAGGTCAACAAAGTGAAATAAAGATCTCACACCTGTGTTCTCTCTGAAGATTCCTCCTACTGTCTCTAATCTCACAAGCCTCCCCTTTCCTATCACTCTACTTACAACCTTTATATCACCTGATTCCAACAAAAAATGCCAAAATGTAGAACATTTTGAGAATTCCTATATATTTATACGATCCCTATGGGAACAAGCTTGATCCATATCATGGTTACATAATTCGATCATAATTAGTTTTGCATGTATTTACAGGTCCTCGAGTGAGTTGTTATATCTCATGGTTTTATAATCATACCTATGTGATCTATGTTTGACGATGGGGTGCCATGTGTCCTTTGTGGTAATCATCGAATATGATTCAGAATACTGACAATGATTAGACTCCGTCAAAAGGCCAATGAACGTCGAGGCACCAAGAAAAAAAAATAACGAAATTTCAATAGTTACTTAGTAATGTCCAATGGTATGATTGATTTTATATGTACTGTTAGAACTCCCCGTCGGACTTCAAGACCATATGTAGTAGTGTGGGGATATTATGGTGGGATTTGCAAAAGTACAAATCCTACGATAACAAGTACCACTTGTATGCCTGCAACCACTGAAATCGGTGATCTTATTTTCCTAAGGTGTTGACAATATCACCACAATATAATTCTTTCCTTTTACTTGACATATCTTACAAAGACATATTTTTTTCGTAAATAGGTGGAGATTTTGTCAATACAATATTTTTACAATGGGGATTTTAATTTCTTATTTAATTTTACCACGTATTTCCTTGATTATCAAATGTTGTAGATACTAATTTGAAGTTTCCAATTGCATGGTTTGATTTAATATTTATGGATAAACTTTTATGAAAAAATTTCCACTTAATAACAATATTCAATTCATACGAGTGGAAGTTGATGTGGCGATGGGAAATAAATGTCATCAGGAATGGTGAAATCATATTGAGGTGTATGAAAAATGGTTAAGTATAGAGGTTTAAAGTGAGGGATGGAAAGTGTAGTGTGGTGATTTCGGAAATATGGGATGCAAGGTGTGGAGAACAGAAGGGGGGATATGAGGGGACTCCTGCATCCGCAATCAAGAAATATACTAAGTACCAAAAAAATTGATTTTGCGGTCTACAAAAATATGGAAATCATTTTGGAGTATGAAGAAATGCGGGATGCGGGGTTGTGGGGATAGGGAAAGGTAAATAGAAATTAGGGGAAGACCCTGCATCCGCAATCCATAAATCAGTTAAGTGTCAAAAAGAAAAAGGTACATTATGAGTGACACATAAATGGGAAGGGTCTTTTTAGTGTTGTGGGTTTGTGGGTTGCAGGACATAGATATTTGCAGGGTGAGAGATGGCTTAGTCTTCCACAACAAAATAAATGACTAAGTGTTAATATTTTGGAGAGGTGAGAAATAAACTGAGTATGGAACTTGAGAATCTGTGGGCTTGGTGGTAGACCTCTATTGAAATCCTTACTCTCACACCTAGGTATCTAGTTATCAACACTCTTGGTATATTCCACAAAAAAAGAAACAACTAAGTGTTAATATTTTGGAGAGGTAAGAAATAAACTAAGTATGGAACTTGTGAATCTATGGGCTTGGTGTTATCCCTCTATTGAAATCCTTACTCTAACACCTAGGTATCTCGTTATCAACTCTCTTGGTATATTCCACAACAAAAGAAACAACTGAGTGTTAATATTTTGGAGAGGTAAGAAATAAACTAAGTATGGAACTTGCGAATCTGTGGGCTTGGTGGTAGCCCTTTTTGAAATCCTTAATTTGCACCTATGTATCTTGTTATCTAGTGATTTCCTTGTTGTAAATCAACTTAGCAACTCACAAAACAACATACACTGTTGGAATATTCAACTCAAACAAAGATAGTGGAAGCAATATTGGAAACCAAAACTCTCAACCACAATACACAAATATATTTTCTCCATCAAATAAACTTATCATTCAAATAAATTCAAAGATTATAAGGGATCTTGTACCTAGGATAATGTCCCATAGAGAAATACATAGAACCTTAGAAAGTACCCGCAAACCCTAGAAATCTCTTGCATTGTTGTGCAACCTTGTACTTTCATGCTTCTCAAGATGTACATGACTTTCCTTAAGCAAACCCGCGTATACATTCCTATCTCCACTGAGACCCGCGTACACACACTCAAATACTGTATAGAACTCCATAAAATGTGACCCTACTATTATGGCTCCAATCAGCTAAAACCCGCTTGTGACTGCCCCTTCTTTATCTTCTCCCTAACCTGATCTCTAAATGGATTTCTTTCTCCACCTATCCATGATCTCCTTGAATCACATTCCTTCGTGACCTGATCCTATGATCAAATTTCCTTCTCTTCTCTGTATCAATGTATAATGAGTCATCTATGTCACCCTTTCCTTGCTTTTATAAGATTGAGTTATGACCTAACCCTATTCTCCAAAGTGATTGACGGTTGAGATTACTTCTCACCTCACTTATGATCAATGGCTATTATTTAATTCACTAATTTTAATTAAATAATTTCTTTAAATAAAACTCAACTCTCTAATAAAATAACTTTACTTTAATAATTCTTTTAATTAAAGTAAAGTCTCGAGGTAGAAGGATTTGGATGACTTCTACATGTCTAGACACTTAGACCTATGCGGAAATACATCTCTGATTCTACAAACATCAACACTCCCTCTTAGCGAGGAAGACATTCTACACCACTCCAAGTTTGTCTTTGAAGAACACAAACTCCCCTTTAACAAAGAGTTTGGTTAGAATATCTGCAACCTACTCATATGTGTAAATATACTAAATCTTCATTTCTCTCTTCTAGATCATATCTCGAATGAAGTGGTATTTGATCTCTATATGCTTGGACCTGTCATGCAATATTGAATTCTTCGAGAGTTTGATACAACTCTAATTATCACAGTATATCACCTTAGGCTCCAACTCCTGATTAAATAAACCTGTAAGCAGTTTTTGAATCCAAATGGCTTCACAACTAGCCATGATTTCTTCCATATACTTTAACTCTATTGAACTAAGTGCTACAAATTTTTTTTTCTCGTTGAACCAAGTAATCACTATTGATCCCAAGTTGAAGCAACACCCCGAGGTTCCCTTTCTGTATAATGCACTCCCTTCCCAATCTAAGTCTCTATATCCTTGCTAGAGATAATTTTAATGATGGAAATTTATCTCAAACTGTAGAAACCTTCGTGAATCTTACTAGTTCTTAATATGAAAACTATAAAATGTTTGGCGATATTTTTGTAAAAATATTCAAATTTCTAAGGATTTTATATAGTTTCTATAAAAGTTTGGCTATTTCTTAGGTTAAAAAAATATTCTATAAAATTTGGGTGAATCATTTAAAAAAAATGGAAATTGGTGAATCTTTTTGTGGGAAAAAACATGGAAAAATAGCCCATGGGTAATATATAGCCCCTAAAACTTTCTATGACATTCCCTACAATTCGACTCCATATCCTCCAAGATACCTTAATCCATACTCCATTGTACCTCTCAAGTACTTGAACACATGCTTCGTTGTTATCCAATGCACCTGCCTCGGCTCCACAATGAACTAACTCAAGGTGTTCAAAAAAAAAAACATATATCTATCCTAGTATTGACCAAATATATCAAGGACCCTATCAATTGCCAATATATCATGGGATGCACCAACTCTAAATCTGAAGTGATAACCTTCTTCAGATTGGTAACCATAGATGTAGACATCAGTCTACAGTTCTCCATCTTGAATCTCCTCAAGGTCTCAATCGCATACTTCCCTTGTCCAAGGAAGATCTATCTCAATACCTGTCATACCTCTAATCCCAATAAATAATGCATCAATCCAATTTCATTCATATTGAACTTAGTAGCTAAATCTTCTTTGCACCCTACAATAAGCTCATATGTACATGTGAGAAACAAATCATCTACGTACAGAACCAATATGAGTGTATCTGCCACAACAAGTATGAAGTACAAGTAAGGATCTACCTCAATATTGGTAAATCTCATGCTCTACAAGTATTTATCAATCTTGGAGTACCATGCCCTAGGTGTTTGTTTGAGTACATACAAGTCTTTCTTAAGCCTACACACTTGAGACTCCCTCCCATGTACCTCAACGCTATGAGGTTTCTCTATGTATACCTCCTTGTCAGTGATCCCATTGAGGAAAGTTGTTTTTACATCCATTTGATGTATCCTTCACTTCATAACTAAAGCAATATAAATAATAGCTTGAATAGAAGCATACATGGCGACTAGAAAAAATGTATCCTCGTAGTCCACTCCCTCTTTTTAGGATAACCCTCTTGCCACAAACCTCTCCTTGAACTTCTTGATGCTACCATATGAAACATGCTTTATCTTTTAGAGCCACATGGAGCTAAAAATTGACTTCCCCTCCAATACTGGTAGTATGTCCCAAACATCATTCCTCATAATAGAGGAATAATCCTCTACCATGGAAACCCACCAAACCCACTGATCCACTACTTCCTCAAAAATATAAGTCTCGGCATCAATGATGCTACGCATAAACGCCATATAGTTCAAAATTTTTCTTGTAGGCCTACATTATTTGAATGCACTCCTAGGAGTCTCACCAACATCCCTCAATGTTTTTAATAAACACTTAGGTATCCTGACAAGACTGGAAGGATATAACTCCTCCTCCCCACTTGAAGTCTAAGCTTTTGATTGTTGCTCATCCTTCGAAGAATATTTCTCCTCGTCCTATTTCATTTTTGATGACTCCCGAGATCTCCTAGATATCAAGTTCTCCTTGAACTTAACATCACTTCTTAGAACTATCTTCCTCTTTGATAGTATGAATATCTTATAATCCTTTGAGGTCTCATTGTACCCCACAAATATACCCTTTTACCCTAAAGGATCCAGCTTCCTCCTCTTCTCCACATGCACATGGATGTATATTGGAAAACCAAAGATCCTCAAATGTCCTATATCTATATTCACCCTGAGAATGCCTCCTCCAAAGTCTTATCCCCCAATATCCTATGAGGACTCTTGTTTTACACATATATTGTTGGCATGTTTATAGGATGAGTGTTCTTGTCATTGATGGCAATATCAAAGTGTGCATCGATGGTAAAATAGGAATAGAGATCAAAGCTCAGTGAAGAGGAAAACAATATGCAAAGATCAAAGCTCAGGAGAGATAGCATTCTGAGATGCGTAGATGAGATCTCATACATCAACACGCGCAGAAGGATCATAGGTCGTGGCCTTTGACACTTAGAGATTTCAGAAATCCAAATCTCAGGAGGAGGAGCGATAGTGGTCATTGGATCACCAATCCTGAATACATGATGTCTGTTAGATCAGAGTCTAGTGACCAGAGGAAGCGCAGAGGAGAAGTACAGATCTGATCTGTTAGATCTGAGCGCCAAGGACCAACAGTTGTCGGATCCAGTATAACTGCGAAGAGGATAAGGATGAGAGCCATCCTCCAACTCTGCGAAATGAGAAATCGTGATAAGATCTGAACCATTGGATCCAAAGGACACGTGGTGAGAGATCAACATTTTGCTGACTCGCGAACTGGAAAAGTCAAAGGTAAGAGTTGTAGGAACTCGCGAAATCCGAATTCCTGATAATATCTAGACTGTTGGATCACAGAGGGTTGTGGGCCGTTGATCTAGAGTATTTCAGATATCGGGAGTTGGAAGAGTCAGGGTTGGCTCACGTTCAAACAACCGACATAGGAAGTCGCGATTTGATCACACCGTCGGATCAATTTCAAGTGGAAGGACAGGATAAGATAGCAAAGTTGCATCACAGAAAGATTGAGCCGTCGATCCAAGATCTTGATCAAATGAATAACATTCACTTCGGATATAGAGATTCAAGGAGTTTACACTCAGGAAAGTTTGAGATTTGAAATCCCCGGAATGTGAAGTTTCGTCAACCGTTGGATCTGGAGATCAGGCAATGACTATTAGATCGTGGAAGACCATGTCAGTAGACTACGTTAGCAAGGACACATGGTGCAATCAGACAATGACAAGTGTCAAGTTGATTCGACATTTAAGGTACATGGAAATCAAAAATCTGAGTGACACGTGGCAGTTTCTCGACTCATGACATGTCATCGAGTGACGCAAGAGTTACGTCACTTAGGGAGTTTTGCTTTAGAAGTATAACCACCAGTACTCGCCCAAAGACCTGAAGTCCCGAAGTACCTAGAGCGGAGGATAGTCATTGGATTAAAGAGGACACGCGTCAGTGGATTGTCAACTCTGGGAAAAAGCAAAGGAAGATAAAACGAGAGTTTGAGAATTGAAATCTCTGAAGTCCAGAGACTCGAAGGAGATATCGACCATTGATTTGAGGGGGACACACATCGTTGGATCGTGGAATCCAGGTGAAATTCTCTGGGAGCAAGCGGAGTTTGAGAATCGAAACTCCCGAAGCCTGAAAGGTGAAATTGATCTCGTCCGTTGGTTTGGAGGGACACGTTTCATCTGATCACTGAGACCAAGGTTTGCACATGGAAAAAGGAAAGAAGGAAGAGCCATCGATTGAAGAGGAAAAATGTCAACATATTTTCCATTCTGGAAGATATCTAGTCAGCAACAATAGGGTTTGAGATTTGAATCTCACGGAGCCTGGATCACAAAGTAAATCTCACCCGTTGATGGAGGAAGGAGAGATCTGGTCTGCATACTTGAGAGGACAGATCTGAACCGTCCATTCAGGAGCACCATCAAGATCGTGAGATCAATGATCGTCCTCCATTGCGGGGCCAAAACATTATCGAGCCTTAATCTTTCATGAGTGGGCCACAATTGAAACCACGGTTTTGGAGAAAGGACGCGTGGAGGCTTGTGGGAAATTGTGGGGAGAAAATCAGTTTGGTCTAAACCACCATTGGACGCGCTCGCAATCGCGTGGTCACATGAAGCTCATAGACCAAGGTCATATCATGAAAAGGAGCCAGTGCTCACTAGACATAAATCAGGAAGCACCTTTTTGATTAGGCGATTGGTCACTGTTGGTGGTCACATGAAGGAAGGGGCTTAGAAGCCAAAGAAGCCATAATTGACTGGTTGTAACTGACAGAGAATATGAAGAGTCTTGACTGCCAAAGAAGCTAAGGAATCTCATCATAATGACCACTGATGATGAACTCACAAGGAACAGAACTGCCAGAGAAGATGAAGAGTTTCCATGATGATCATGAGATGTCTCGACGTGAGAAAAGTATGCAGAACCGAGAAGCGAAGTGATTATGCTAGCGAGCTATGTAGGAGTGAGGAAGAGTTGCAGTGAACAACCTGTAGGGAAGAACAATGATGTTGTAAAGAGCATGCAGAGGCATTGCACATGAGGTATGCATAAGGTGCACATAGAGTATAAAAAAACAAAACAAAGAAGAGATGCGTGTTGTTGTTGAGTGTGATTCATGTGGGTAGAAGCATGCGATGTGCATGATCTGAAGTGTAGAAGAAGAAAGGTACATAAACGCATATCTGAGAGAAGAACAGAAAGAGCACCAGACGCGAGGAGCGAGAGACACTGATGTAGGCAGAGCAAAGGAGTGATGAGATTGGTAATCCATAGATAAATGTTGTATCACTGTGATAAATTTTTAAAAGGAAAATATTTATATTTCAGGGTCGTAGGGAGGTTCTTGGGAGGATTGGCATCCTCATAGTTTCAAGTCAGTGCTTGAATAGAGGGGGTTGTAGCTTCCATCTGGCTGCAGCTAGAAAAACCAGGGTGGTGCAAGGGAGAACTATTGTTCTTTGCTATACAGGTTGGTGCGTATGTGACTAGAAGTTGGTGCTTCCATCTAGTTGGTGTTGGAACACTCAGGGAGTTGGTGCTTCTTTCTAGTGGGTTCTAGAGAAACCAGAGAGTTGGTGCTCTCAGCAAGTTGTTGCTTGTAAAACAGATGTTGCAGACTCAAGAGGAGTTGGATCTCATAAGAATGATAATGTAAAGAAAACAAAGATTACTTATCATATCAAGAAGAAGAGGTTTTCCCTTTATGGGTTTCCGCAGGAAATATCAGTCTCTGTATATTTCATGTGTCTGATTGATGTTTAATATTCTATTGCTTACTTCCCTGCATCGTTGTGATCATAATTAAGTGTTATGTAAAGAGTTTAAAATGGGCATAATTGTTTAAGTATAGTAACAATTGATTCACCCCCCCTCTCAGTTGTCAAACAATTGGTATCAGAGCCAGTTCCTTTTATTTAAAGGTAGATCAGTAATCTTAAACATGTCAAGCCATGAAGGAAATTCAAACAATAAGGCCCCTGTATTCAATGGAACAAAATTTTCCTTCTGGAAAGTTAGCATGAGAACCTACATAATGGCTTTAGGTGCAGATGTCTGGGATGTGGTAGAGACTGGTTATGTAAAACTAGTTGTACTAGCTAATAAGGATGACAAGCTAGAATTCAACTTCAACGCTAAGGATATGAATGCTATTCTGAGTGGCCTGACAGAAACATAATTTGTAAAAGTTATGCACTTAGAAATTGCCAAAGAAATGTGGGACAAACTCATTAGTATTTATGAAGGTAATGAGAAGGTAAAGTATTCCAAGCTTCAAACCTACAGATTACAGTTTGAACAAAGAAATATGAAAGAGGATGAAACAGTTGGGAAGTACTTTATGAGAGTTTAAGAACTAGTGAATGCCATGCAAAGTCTTGGTGAGAAGTTTGAAGACGTAGTTTTAGTCCAGAAGATTTTAAGATCTTTGCCAGATAGGTTCAACCCAAAGGTCTTTGCTATAGAATAACTTAATGATCTAAAAACTCTTCCTTTTGATCAACTTCTAGGAATGTTGACTGCATATGAAATGAGGATAGGTAAAGATGAATCCACTTCTAGAGAAGCATCATTTAAAGATGATAAGAATGAGGATTTTGAGCTTGATGAAATTGAAGCAAAATTTGTGAGAAGACTAAAGAAAGGATCAGGCAAGTACCAAGGAAAATTTCCCTTCAAATGTTTTAACTGTGGAAAGATTGGTCACTTTGCATCTAAGTGTCCACACAAGATGTAGGATGAGGATTTTGAAGGAGAAAAGAAGTTCAAGCCCAAGAGATTTGGTAAAAGAAAAGTTTATGTATAAACAATGATGACTCTTCAGAAGACATAGATAGTGACTCCTCGTGTGAATATAAGGTTAATGACTTTATGCTTATGGCCCAAGATGATTATGATAATAAAATCATAGGAAGTAATATGTTGACAATTAAGAAGCTGTGGTTGACTTGGGAGGAGAACTGATTAGTGATCTAGAAGAAATTGCTAGACTCAGATCTAAGAATAAAAAGCAAAAACAATTGTTGATACAGTTTGAGAAAGACAATAAATAACCTAATGAAGACTTTGCCCTGCTAAAAGTGGAATTAGAAGAGGCAAAGAAAATAGAGGACATTCTGAAACAACAATTATCAAAAAGTAAGGCAAGATGTGAAGCCTTGGAAGAAGAGGTAGTAAAAACCAGAAAAGAGATGGAGAGGTTTAAAACGTTGTATCTTCAAAACCTTCCAAGCATTAAAGCCACATCAGAACTAAACGACATTATGAGAAAACATAGATCTTCGTTGTTGAAGACTGGTTTAGGTTATGTAAATGGTTCAAGTAGCAAACAACCAGAAAACAAAGAGCCAGTAAAGATGATCAAGTTCCAAGTCAGTACAAAATCAGACCATGAGAGTACTCTGTCACCTAAAGCTAATAAAGACAAGATGATTCCTGATAAAAAACAAAGAGATCAAGAGATGGAGAAACAAATGCCAAGAAGAAGGCCATCCTTCAAGTACCAAAATTTCTTTCATGGCTACTGTTTTTACTGTTCTAATTTTGGTCATAAGATTGTAAACTGTCAAATTAAGTTTAGAGACATGCAACTGAGGAGGTCAATAAATAGACAATCTTTACAACATAGAACTAAGTGGCCAATGAATAGACAACGTAGCACAAATCAATTTGACCTATTGAACAATGATCTCGAATGTTATAACTGTCATAACTTCAGACACAAAACTGCAAACTTCCATTTGAAGAAGTACAAGGCAGATCCAAGGATAAATTCTTTAGCTAGAAATGCCAGCACATGGAAAAAGAAAGACAATGAAAAATGTGGTCTAGTAATTTCAGCGGGAAAACATAAAGACCCCTGGAATACAGACAATGGATGTTCCAAGCACATGACTGGAGACAATGATAAGTTTATGTCTATAAGTAAAAGAAAAATAGGAAATGTAACCTTTGGAAATGATGAACCAGGTAAAATCCAGGGTAAAGGGATGGTAAGTTTGAGTAATGGTAAAGGAAAAGCCCAGGATGTTCTGCTTATGGATGGGCTGAAACATAATTTACTCAGTGTAAGTCAAATGTGTGACAGATGATGTGAAGTGGTGTTCACTTCCAAGGATTGTAAGATAAAGTTTGTAAACTCAAGACAAGTGGTGGCTAAAGGCACAAGGACAAAAAATAATGTATATGTGCTGAAAGAAGATAAAGAAGAGTGTCATCTAAGAAAACACGATGAAAGCTGTTTATGGCATAGGAGACTTAGACATCTAAAATTTTACCACTTAATCAAGATAAAAAATCTTGAGGCAGTAAAATATCTTCCAAGAATATCAAAGCCAGAAGACTCTGTGTGTAAACCCTGCCAAGTAGGAAAGCTAACCAGGACACAGTTTAAATCCAAGAGCTCTACTTCAATAGAGAAACCACTCCAATTAGTTCATATGGATTTATGTGGACCATCAAGATAGAAAGGCACTAGGAAGGAAAACTACTTTATGTTGATCATTGATGATTACTCCAGACTTACTTGGGTTGATTTTCTCAAGAAAAAAGCTAAAGCATTTGAGAAATTTAAAATATTTAAGGATTTAACTGAGAATCAAACATGCAAGAGGTTAAAGGCAGTAAGATCAGGGAGAGGAGGAGAATTTATTTCAAGTGAGTTCAAGGAATTCTGTGATAAACATGGGATCAAGAGAGAATACACAATCCCAGGAAATCCACAACAAAATGGACTAGTTGAGAGGCAAAATAGAACAGTTCAACAAATGGCCAGGTCAATGATGAATGAGAAGAACATTTGTCAAACTTACTAGGTAGAAGAAATACACACAACAGTCCATATTCTTAGCAAGGCCCACCTCAGACCACATAGTGACAAGACACCTTATGAACTATGGTATGGAAGACCTGCTTCAATCAAACACTTCAAAGTCTTTGGGAGTAAGTGTTGCATAAAGAATAATAATGAAAACCTTGGCAAGTATGATGACAGGGCTGATGAAGGCATCTTCTTAGGATATGCTACCAATAGTAAAGGATATAAATTCTTTAATAAAAGATTGCATAAATTAGTTGATTGCATTGATTTAAAGGTTGATGAACGAGTCCCAAAAAGAGAGGCGAGAAATATTGATCCTACTACATAAGACATAGTTGAAACGAAATATGAATAGGTCCAAGAATTAGATGGAGAAGAGACACTCAAACAAGAAGATTAAGGACAACAATCAACATCAAATCCTTCCTCCATAATTACTCAAAAGAATCATCCTAAAAGTAAGATAATTGGTGAGATTCCCTTGTATCATGGTTTAGCACGAGTGGAGGTGCATTCTTATTAGGAGATTCCCTTGTATCATGGTTGAGCAAGAAGCAAGGTTCTATTTCCTTATCAACTACATAAGTTGAATACATTGCAGCTGCCACATGTTGTACCCAAGTATTGTGGATGATTCAGACACTTGCATACTTGGAGGTAAAATATATTGCACCGATCCCAATTCATTGTGATAATACCAGTGCAATCAGTCTATCAAAGAACCTTGTATTTCAGTCCAAGACCAAGCATATACCCATCATGTATCACTTCTTTAGGGAACAAGTGACCGACACTGTTGTTTCTTTGCATTATATTCCATCCAAAGATCAGATTGTTGATATCTTCTCTAAATTGCTTGCAAAATCTTAGTTTGAGTATCTATGCCAGAAGTTGGGCGTAACCTCATTATCAACCTAAGAGGGTCCATCCTGTCAGGGGGAGTATGTATTGGTTGAATATCTGATACCTCCGACAAGTATTGCAACAACTCAGGGGGATCATGTTTTCTTTGACATTGATGTCAACGGGGGAGAAAAGGTGTGGTCTGGATGCTATAGTTGGAGAATAGCGCAACATTTTAGGGTTTCCATCAATGCCAAAGGGGGATATTGTTGGCATTTTTATAAGCATAGTGTGCTTGTAATTGATGGAAAGATCATAGTGTGCATCGATGGAAAAAAAAAGAACATAGATCAAAGCTCAGTGAAGAAGAAAACATTATGCATAGATCAAAGCTCATGAGAGATAGTGTTCTAAGATGCACAGATGAGATACCATACATCAAGGCTCGCAGAAAGATCATAGGTCATGGCCTTTGACACTTAGAGATTTGAGAAATCCAAAGCTCAGGAGGAGGAGCGATAGTGGTCGTTGGATGACCAATCCTGAATACTCGATGTCCGTTATATCAGAGTCCAGTGACCAGAGGAAGTGCAGAGGAGAAGTACAGATATAATCCATTGGATCTAAGCACCAAGGACCAACAACCTTCGGATCCAGTATAAATATGAAGAGGATAAGGTTGAGATCCATCCTCCAACTCTACGAAATGAAAAATCATGATAAGATATGAACTGTTCGATCCAGAGGACACGTGACGAGAGATCATCATTTCGCTGACTCCCACACTGGAAAAGTCAAAGGTAAGAGTTGTAGGAACTCGCGAAATGCGAAGTCCCGATAATATCTAGATTGTTGGATCACAGAAGGTTGTGGGCTGTTGATATAGAGTATTTCATATATCGAGAGTTGGAAGAGCCAGGGTTGGCGCACGTTCAAACACTCGACATGCAAAGTCGCAATTTGATCAAAACCATCGGATCAATTTCGAGTGGAAGGACAGGATAAGCTAGTCAAGTTGCATCGCAGAAATATCAAGACATCGATCCAAGATCCTGATCAAACAAACAACATTCACTTCGAATATAGAGATGCGAGGAGTTTACACTCAGGAAATTTTGAGATTTGAAATCCCCGGAATGCGAAGTTTCGTCAACCGTTGGATCTGGAGATTAGACAATGACCGTTAGATTGTGGAAGACGATGTCAGTAGACTACGCCAGCAAAGAAACATGGCGCAATTAGACAATGACAAGTGTCAAGTTGATTCGGTAGTTCAGGTACGTGGAAATCACAAATCCGAGTGACACGTAGCAACTGCTCGGCTCATGAAACGTCATCGAATGACGCAAGAGTTACGTCACTTCAGGAGTTTTGCTTTGGGATTTTTACCACCAGTACTCGCCCAAAGACCCGAAGTCCTGAAGGCTAAAGTACCCAGAGCAGAGGATAGATGTTGGATTAAAGAGGACATGTGTTAGTGGATTGTCAACTCCGGGAAAAAGCAAAGGAAGAGAAAATGAGAGTTTTAGAATTGAAATCTTCGAAGTCTGGAGACCCGAAGTAGATCTCGACCGTTGATCCAAGGGGGACACACATTGTTGGATCATGGACTCTGGGTGAAATGCTCCAGGAGCAAGAGGAGTTTGAGAATCGAAACTCCCAAAGCCTGAAAGACGAAATCGATCTCGTCCGTTGGTTTGGAGGGACACATGTCATATGATCACTAAGACCAAGGATTGCACATGGAAAAAGGAAAGAAAGCAGAGCCATTGATTGAAGAGGACAAATGTCAACAGATCTTCCATTCTGAAAGATATCCAGTCAACAACAATAGGGTTTGAGATTTGAATCTCACGGAGTGTGGATCACGAAGTAAATCTCAGTCGTTGATGGAGGAAGGAGAGATCTAGTTCGCAAACTTGAGAGGACAGATCTGAATCATTCGTTTAGGAGAACCGTCAATATTGTGAGATCAACGGTCGTGCTCCATTGCGGAGCCAGAACATGCTCGAGCCTTAATCTTTCATGAGCGGGATGCAATCAAAACCACAATTTTGGAGAAAGGACGCATGGAGGCTCGTGGCGAATTACGGGGTGGAAAGAATTTTGGTATAAACCACCTTTAGATGCACCTGCAATCACATGGTCACATGAAGCTCATATCCCAAGGTCATATCATGAAAAGGAGCCAACGCTCACAAGACAGAAATCGAAAAGCACCGTTTTGATTAGGTGATTGGTCACCACCGATGGTCACATAAAGGAAGGGTCTTAGAAGCCAAAGAAGCCATAATTGACTGGTTGTAACTGACAACGAAGATGAAGAGTCTTGATTTCCAGAGAATCTAAAGAATCTTAGCATAACAACCACTGATGATGAACTCACAAGGAACAGAACTGCCAGCGAAGATGAAGAGTTGCCATGATGATCAAGAGATGACTCGACATGAGAAAAGTATGCAGAACAGAGAAGTGAAGTGATTTTGTTGGCGAGCTACGCAGGAGTGAGGAAGAGATGCAGTGAAAAACCTATAGGGAAGAACAATGATGATGTAAAGAGCATGCAGAGGCATTGCACATGAGGTATGCATAAGGTGCACAGAGAGTATAAAAATGCAGAAAAAAGAAGAGATGAGTGCGGCTGTTGAGTGTGATTCATGCGGGTAGAAGCATGTGGTGTGCAGGAGATGAAGCATAGAATAATAAAGGAATAGAAATGCATATCTGATAGAAGAACGAAAAGAACAATAGACGTAAGGAGAGAGAGACATGGATGCAGGAAGAGAAGAGCAGTGTAGCAATACAATGATGAGACTGGTAAGCCATAAATAAATGATGTATCATTGTGATAAAGTTGTAAAAAGAAAAGATTTATATTTTAGGGTGGTAGGGAGGTTCTTGGGAGGATTGGTGTCCTCAGAGTTTCAAGTGGGTGCTTGAACACAGGGAGTTGTAGCTTCCATTTGGTTGCTGCCAGAAAAACCAGGGTGGCAGGGTGATGCAAGGGAGAAATATTGTTCTCTATTATACAGGTTGGTGCCTGTGTGACTGGAAGTTGGTGTTTCCATCCACTTAGTGCTGGAACACTCAGGGAGTTGGTGCTTCCTTGATGTAGACCCCCACCTCAGCAGGGCCTTCTTGACCTCCCGGCCTATGGATATTCGATTCCTTTTGAGCCGAAATAGCTCTTTGATTCCCAGCTGGAATCTTCAACACATATGACCACATGTCCTTTTGGAAGTTACACCCACGTGAACAAGTGCTAGGCGTAAACCTCCACCCCATGTGACCACTGGTGTGACCACAGGCTTAACCCCAAAAGGGGCCACATCGCGTTTCGTGAATCAGGGGTTCATGATGTAAGGCACCCTTGTTCCTCCAAGTCTTGAATTCCCGAAATGGGATTATTGCCTCTAGCTCCCCCCTTGAATCCTCCTGTGGTGACCCTTGGCTATGACCTGGGGCTCAACCTCCGAGCACATTAGGATTTCGCATATCGGGGGTTCACTATGCAAGGTTCCTCCCTTTACCCAAAAACCGAAATCACGATATTCCTTTGCCACGAATCAACAACCCAGATTCTTCCCGTGATCGACGGTCTAGATCGTGTCGGGATTCCGTGACTTTTGACTCTGAATCACAAATTTCTCCACACTCACGAAAACTGAAAAGATGAAATTCCAAACACGATATCAATGACTCTCATTGATCCAGATCTGACAGACCTAGTCGTGTCGGTATTTCACGTATCAAGACTTCCAAAAATTTCTTTCCTTCGAACTCCCAACTCCCAAAATGCTGAAATTTCGAAGTGCCAATCGATGACCCACACTCCTTTGGATCTAATGGCTACAATCACTCCTAATATTGTGAGCATTGAAATACTCTCTCTCTTATCCTTCCCGCAACTCTCTGGATCTAATGGTCCATAGGAAATTGGTGATTCTCCCTCCGAGAATTTCAACCGTCCATTTAGACTTTTGACAATTCCTGCCAGATAACTTGGCGTCCTTCCTTCTGAGATCTCCTGTGGCGAATCAAATTCAACCTTTGTTCTTCCTTCGAACTATTCGAAGTCTCTATCCCTCTTGATCTTGGTTCTTGCTGCAAACTCAAGGATTCTAAAGAATCCTGCACGCATTCCCTGCGGTCTCTACAATAATCACTGATTATCTAGTATCTTCCACCTATGCGCACTCCTTGTGATAGAAGTTCTTCAACCACTCACCTGGGATGGAAAATTATAAGACTTAAATCGGTCGACGCACAACTTTCATGACTCTGTGCTACTTGCACTTCTACTGGTATAAGAAAAATAGTATCCCTCCTGAGCTTTTCTGAGGTAAAACTCAGAATATTGTCAACGCACTTCTTGCGGACCTTCACTGCACTCCTTGCAAGAATTCTCAGGAAGAGAAACAATTGAAACTTACACTCTCCCTCTCACAAACTTCATACATTCAACATGAAATCAACACATACACAACATTGAAACAAATGCACAGCAAAGCATATAAGCAAACTGTAAACATACCATCCAATAGATGCAAACAATAATCATCACAACACCATGAAATTGGATCAAATAATTATTATATTAATTCAAGTGCTTATGTACATGGTTTCAATAGCCACAAATATCTGCTTATACAATCTTATACAATCTATCTTCTGCTCTGTTCTCCTACTCTCTTACTCTACAACTTCTAATTCTTCCTATTGATAATAATAATACAATACCATACATATGAGGGAGATTTCTTCGCGTTTTCCCTCCTACAACTCTAGCTATCAAATCGAATAAAAGACTTCATCTACTTTACATTCATTATATTAAATGACTACAACCGACAGATGAGAGAAAATGCTCAAGATCTGCGCTACAATCTCCAAGCCAAAAAAGAAAAAAATATCTTTTCAGATATTACATTAATGTTTCATCTTTTCAAATTCAAAATGTCTTCAAAATGTGCATTGTTGCATATCTAGTTGTCCTCCACTTGTGCTCTGTCGCGATGCTCCTGCATCATACTCCTCTAGCTGAAAAATGCATGGAATCATGTCCATGAGCTCCTGCACTGTATGTCCATGTTTTTGGATCTGCGCTTCGCTTTCCCAACTAGCATATTCAATCGAGTGTCCCTTCCACTTCACCAAGTATTCAAAATATGTCTTTCTCCGGGTCTTCTTGCTAGCTCTCTGATCAATGATCTTTTCCATATGCGACTTTTCAGCTATAGGAAGTTGTTTGATCCACTGAACTTCCTTTTGGTTCTCTTCTCGTCTCGATTCATATTCTATGTAAGGATACATATCTTCTACGTTGAATATGGGTGATATGCCCACATCATCTAGCAATTCTATCTCATAATCATTTTCCTCAAATTTTCTTAGAATCTTACACGACCCTATCTTCTTCATCTTCAGCTTGTTATATGTTCCCCTTGGGAATATTTCCTTTCTTAGATGCGCTGAGACTAAATATCCTACTTCAAATTGAAGCTCTCTTCTGTGCTGATCCACTCTACACTTGTATTCCTGGTTGGAACTTTGCAACTGCTCTTTAACCTTACTGTGGATCTCTTGCATCTCTGTTGCAAAATCTTCCGCTTCAACACTTCAAAAATCATTCTACTCCAAGTCTCTCAACTCAGATACTCATCTTGGCTTCATTCCATACATTATCTGGAATGGGCTATGTCCTGTACTCTAGTTAGGTGAGTCATTATAGGAAAATTCTGCTTGTGGCAGAATATGATCCCACTAACTATGATGTTCAACTACTAAACTCCTCAACAAGTCTCCCAAGCTTCGATTTAGTACCTCAGTCTGTCCATCCGTATGAGGATGATATGATGAGTTAAAAGATAAATTCATCCCTAGCTTCTTCCATAGTGTCCTCAAAAAATGACCAACAAATTTGGTATCTCGATATGAAACAATACTCTTGGGTAAGCCATGAAGTCGAACAACTTCTTTGAAAAACATATTTGCAATGTGTGTTGCATCACTGGTTTTCTGACATGGAATAAAATGTGCCATTTTGGAAAATCTGTTGACTACCACAAATATGGAATCACAACCTCTTTTTTTCCTCGACAGTCCTAACATTAAATCCATGCTTACCACGTCCCACGACCTCTCTAGTATTGGCAATGGTTGATACAATCTTGTATTTTGTCTTTTTCCCTTTGCATGTTGGAAAATTCTACATTTGTTGACAAATTTCTTGACATCTGTCCTCGTCCCTGGCCAATAATACAAATTGTTCAGTTGCGTGAATGTCTTATCATGGCTGAAATGTCCATCTAATCCCCCACTATGTTTTTCCTTTGAAAGGTTTTCTCTCATAGAACTCTTCGGGATACACAACTAATTTCCTTTGAATAATAATCCATCCTAAATTAAATATTAAATCCATTGGCTTATGTCTCCCAGAACAAGATTCTCACATGCTTCATAAGCATCCTTGAAATCTGAATCATCTCTGTACATATCCTTAAGGCTATCAAAACCTAAGGTCTTCACATGAAACTCCTTCAGAATCAAACATTTCTTGCTCAATGCATCAACAACCTTGGTAGCAGTTCCAGAAATGTGTTTTATAACAAAAGTAAAGTTCTACATAAATTCAACCCATTTTGCATGTTTCTAGTTCAATTTTTCCTGTTTGGTTATGAATTTTAAAGCATGGTTGTCGCTATAAAAAATGAACTCTTTCGGAACTAAGTAATGCCTCCATTTCTCCAGTGCTTGTATGATTGCATAAAACTCTTTATAATACGTGGAATATTTCATTTTGGCCTTATTCAAATTCTCACTGAAGTATGCAATTGGTCTATTGTCTTGACTTAAGACTGCTCCAACCGCAAATCCACTTGCATCACATCTCACTTGAAATGTTTTACTGAAGTCTGGAAAAAACAGAACTGGTTGTTCAATTATCTTCTCTTTCAACAACTTAAAAATTTTCTCCGCTTCCTCTATCCAATGAAAATATTTATGTCTTTTCTTGACTGTGTCCATCATTGGTGCGCAAATTCCACTAAAATTTCTGACGAACTTCCTGTAAAAACTGGCTAGTCCATGGAAGATTCTGACTTCAAAGATATTCCTCAGCAATGGCCATTCTTTGATCGCTTTTACCTTCTCAGGATCCATCTTCAACTCATTTGAAGAGATTACAAAACCCAAACAAATGAGTTCTTTCTTCATGAAAGACGACTTCTTCAGATTTATCAACAACTTCTCTTGCTGCAACCTCCTCATCACTAGAGTTAAATGTCTCAAATGCTCTTCCTCAGTCTTACTGAAGATCAATATATCATCAAGATACACAATTACAAACTTTCCAATGAAATCTTTTAAGACTTCGTTCATTAATCTCATAAAAGTACTCGATGCATTAGTCAAGCCAAATGGCATGACAAACCATTCATACAACCCCTCATTCGTCTTGAATGTTGTCTTCCATTCATCACCTTCCCTCATTCTAATATAATCATATCCTCTTTTCAAATCAATTTTTGAAAAAAACTTTTCCCCACTCAAGCAATCCATCATGTCATCCATCCTGGGTAAAGGAAATATATACCTGATGGTGATTTTGTTTATAGCCCTCGAGTATGTACACATCCTCCATCCACCATCCTTCTTTGGACTTAACACTGTTGGTACAATGCATGGACTCAAGCTTTCTCTGATCAACCCTTTGTCCATTGAATCTTGGACTTGCTTCTTGACCTCTTCATTCTCCTGCAACGTCAATCTGTACGCTGCTTTGTTTGGAAAAATCGCTCCTGGTAGAAGGTCAATGTGATGGATTATACTTCTTATGGGCGGAAACGAACAAGGTAAATATTCTACCACTATATCAACGAAATTCTCCAGCAGTTCTTGAATTTCCTCTAGTAGATCATCTATCGAGGTGCTGGTCAAGATGACTTTAGGTTTTCTTATCACAACAAACTGCATTTCTTCACCTTTCTTGAATTCATCCAAAAGTTCCTTCCCACTCATGAGAAGTATAGTATTTCTTTCTTCTTCTTTCACCTTCTTGTCTTCAATCGGAAGAAACATGTGTGTCCTACCATTCTTTTCCAAGGTATAGGTGTTCTTTCTCCCATCATGAATAAAATTTCTATCATATTGCCAAGGCATCCCCAAAAAAAGATGAAATACATCCATGGGAATAAAATCACATAAGATCTCATCTCTATATCCCCCTATCTTAAATTCAATTAAACACTATTTAGTGATGGTTACCTGATGTTCTTTTTCCAACCACGAAACCTTGTATGGGCTCAGATGTGCAACTGTTTGCAATTCCATCTTCTCTACCATTTATGTGGATACTATATTATCTCTAATTCCACTGTCCACTATCACTTTGCATACCCTATCCTTGGTCTTGCAAGCAGTTCTAAACAAACTGTTCCTTTGGACTGGATTCTCTATCTCCTTCTTTGACTTCAAGATAATTTTCCTCATCATTAAGGATCTTCCTCCTTCTGCATATTCTGCCTCAACATTTTGCCTTTGCGCTTATGAAATGTGAGCTTCACCTAATCCATCTCTTTTTCTGTCGAGACATTCCCAAGACTTGTGTCCAATCTTTCCATAGACAAAACACTTTATTTCACCACCTCTGCCTCTTCCTCTTCCTCTTGCGCGAGAAAAAGTGTTCCTATCAACATATTGTATTCCCTGTGAACTTCCTCCTCTTTCTGGGTGGTTATGAGGTTTCTTTTCTGCATCATTGGGCTTCTGTACTCTGTCTTGGGAAATTTATTTGCTTCTGCTATGAATTCTACCTCTGCCTCTTTGACCTTGCTTTCGGGCCAATTTCTCTTCTACCTTCAGAGCAATCAGATAAGCATCTTCCACATTTCTAATCGTCACCATGCTCATCTCATCCTAAATGTCATATCTCAGACCATTCATATATTTGGCGACCTTTTCATCATCACTCTCATGATGACCAACTCTAATGTTTAATCGGTAAAACTCTTCAGTGTACTCCTTCACTGTCATCCCCTTCTGTCTCAAATTCTGCATTATTCGAAATGGATTAATTTGGTAATCTCTGGGTATAAACGTGGATTTCATACTTGCGACCATCTTATCCTAGATTTTGATTCTTTGCTTGACTTTGCAACGCCTGTCGGCCTCCAGTTCATCCCACCACAGTGTTGCATGTCCTTTCAGTCTAGTGACAACATGTTTTACTTTCTTATCTTCTTCGATGTCTTCATAATCAAAATATTTATCCAGAGCTCTAAACCAATCTAGAAACTCCTCAACGTCTAAGTTTCCTTCATACATCGGGATGTCCATTTTTGCTCTAGCCCCTATTCTTGCAACAACTCTAAATAGACGTTCCTCTGCAACATCTTCGACTACAACTTCTTCTTCTTCAGGTCTTGATTCATTCTCATTTTTGGATTTACTGACATCTCTAGTATCATCTGTCCATTTTTGTGTTATATCCATAGCTTCTAATCGAGCACAAAGTTCTCTCATTTCCCTTTCCACATCTGGATCAGGCATAGGTCTCTCTTGACGTCTTCTTGGCGGTATTGTTTCAATATGTCCACGCAGAATTCAAATCACAATTGTTCCTTGTCTTCCCTCCTATGGAAAACAAATTTTGTTAGCTAAGCTCTGATACCACATGACACAGACCCCCACCTCAGCAGGGTCTACTTGACCTCCCGCCCTATGGATATTTGATTCCCTTTGAGCCAAAATAGCTCTTTGATTCCCAGCTGGAATCTTCAACACATATGACCACAAGTCCTTTTGGAAGTTACCCCACGAGAACAAGTGATAGGTGTAAACCTCCACCCCACGTGACCACTGACATGACCACAGGCTTAACCCCAAAAGGGGGCGCGTCATGTTTCGTGAATTAGGGGTTCATTATGTAAGGCACCCTTGTTCCTCCAAGTCCCAAAATCTTAAAATGGGCTAACTGCCTCTAGCTACCCCCTTGAATCCTCCTGTGGTGACCCTCGGCTATAACCTGGGGCTCAACCTCCGAGTGCGTAGGGATTTTGTGTATCGGGGGTTCATGATGCAATATTCCTCCCTTTACCTGAAATCCGAAATCACGATATTCCTTTGCCACAGATCAACAACCCAGATTCTTCCCAGGATCGATAGTCTAGATCGTGTCGGGATTTCGCCACTTTTGACTCTGAATCACAACTTTCTCAACACTCCCGAAATATGAAGTGAAGAAATTCCAAACATGAGATCAACGAATCTCGTTGATCCATATCTGACGGTCCTGATTGTGTCGGGATTTCGCGTTGTTATCACTCCAGGAAACTCTCCTAGGCTGTAACTCAGAGATTCCTGGTAACTCAATCTTTTGGTAACTATTTTCTCAAATAAAAGTGTGGGTTGGATCAAGTCGGAGGACTGACTCACTTCTTCACTCAAATCATGCATAAACACATCAAGATGGACAAGGCTTTCAACCACAAATGTTCAGAGAGTTTTCAAATAAGGGATGGATGAAGAAATAACTATTATATCAGCAGAGTCACATATAGACATATATGAATGGCCAATTACAATAATCACAATAATACTTGCAGAGTTAAACTTATGAACGCAGCAATAAGATGAAAGTTATCTGGCATTAGACAAGCATAACAACATGAATATAATATCCAAGTGCAAGTACAGAATAGACAAGAAGATGGAATCTGAACAAGTTATGGAAAAAGAAGCTTGTATTACTTCATATGAAAATGAGAAGTTTTGAGTTACATAACATGAAAAAAGTCTCCAAAGTCGAACCCCTGGTTCCTCTTCTATTCTAATATTTATAGCATTACAAAACAGTTCTTTGATCCTAAAAACATGGATCAAATCAACCAAAAATAGCAAGTCAAAATCGGTTGCAAAATAAGTGGGATGTTTCCTCAAAATGAGGTCAATCCCAGATCTCTTTGTCTGTTGATTGTTGGTGTAGTGTAGAACAACCTTCCAAGGCTACATGATGACTTTCAAATAGAGATTAAGTCGAATTCCTGATGGGGCTAGGTGTCATGCTTTCTGTTTTAATTAAAAAATGTCCATAACCTTTGAAATAACTTCTTTCTCCATAATATGCCGAAAATAGCTGTTGGCCTGAACTTGATAATTCATGTGACATTCATTTGAAAAGATCCCGAATCTTTTCATATCAAAAATCCCTGACCTGTGCAAAAACTCGTTCAATTCTGGACACACAGGCTTTCGGTGGTTGTCTGGGAAGATTTCTTGGTGAGTTATCCACCGAAAGCGCCTCTTTTCAGTGGTTAATGAGCACACAGTGGGCTCACCTAAACCACCGAAAATCAATCTTTGAAGAGTTTCAAAATTGCAAAAATGACTGTCCTGAATCCTCTTTTAGCACTCAAACCTTCTTAGATACTGCAGTCCTGATTCGAGTAGACCTACGAACCTTTGTTGACTGTGCAAGGGAATCTGTTACATCTATTATAGTTGTGGCTAAATTAGCCAAAGTATCCAAACCAGTTTGTTTTTCTTCAGGTGCTTCAAACTTCTTTAGCTTGAGCCTTAGAATCCTGAGTTGCCTGTATAATTTCATATTTTCTCTAATCAACTCTCTGTTTCTATCTTTGATTTTATCATGTTTTTCTTTGAGAGTTTGATTCTCTTTGAATAGCTCAGCATTTCTCTCTGTGAGGTCTGTGTTTTATTTTTTAATTACCCTCTCCAGGACCTCCATCTCATAGATCTCTCTTAGCAGCATGTTGATTTTCTTTGTCTTACCTTTCTTTGGTCTGCTTGGAGAAGCTTCTGCTTCTGATTTCCTGTGTGTTTCTGAAGGCTTTGATGGAGGTATATTGATCTTCAATTTTTCCTCCTGATTGATCTGCAAGTTTTCCTGTGTTCTTGCCATCCCCTGCTCTGAATCAGAGTCACTATAAGGTAGGTTGAGAAGGTTTTTTCCTGTGACAGGGTTTTTGCCTTCAAACTTTAATTTCCTCTTGATTCCTCCTTGCTTGTTGGGTGATGTTTTTATAGAATCCCTGGGCATTGAAATCCCTTTCCTCCTCCTGTGACTACTCTTGGGAGTAGGATCATTTCTGCTTCTAGACTTCTTTGCCTTTATCTCTAGAGGTCTTTCTGTCTGAAACTCATTCGAGAACAAGAAGAAACCCCAATCTATTTGTTTCCTTTGAAGGGCTTCTTTGACAAGGAGGGTAATCAACCCCTGATGTGATATTCTGCTTATAACTTTAGTAGGCTGAGTTTTTACTAGTTTTGCCATCTTAATCAAGGTTCTATGAAAGAAATAAGGTATGTTTAAGTGTTCTCTGCCTGTGAAGTGGTTCAACAGTTTAAAATGGTAGTACATCATCCTGTTATAGCACCCTTCAGAGGTGATGTATACCAAAATCGCCTTCAGAAGGGTCTGCCACTTCGATTCAAGATAGGACATAGGAATATCCTTCTTCCAAGTCAAAGTTTTATGCACTTGCAACAAATATGATCTGAATTCAACATTTGAGGGTGAAGAGGTTTTAAACCAGCAATCCCTTGTTCTGGACAACCCTGTGTATTCGGCAATAGATGCTTCATCTATAATGAACTCCTCCCTGCCTATTCTAGCAATCCTTCCATCGTATGAGAGGGAAAATGCTTCAGCAACTTGTTGGTGAAAGGTTGTCAATTTTTCACAATATGTGAAAACTCCGACCTGTTTAAAACACTCTGCAACCTCTGGATGATCTTCAAAATACCACATGCCATCTACTTCGGATCTCAAAGCAGGACTTACTTTTGACATGGATCAATGTTAACTGTGTCTGAAACTGTGGGCAACAAGGTGTTTGGGAAACAACGGTTCTGGGAACTAGGGATACAGTTGATATCACTTATGAACAAACGGTGAAATCGTTTGACAGAGCATAGGATTGATAAGTTCACTAAAATACCGACCCACATTCGAATGACAGTCTAACTGGGGAAAGCCGAAACTTCAAATTTTCGGGGGCAATGAAACTTTGAAAGGAAATAGCTTCCAGTCTTACCTGATGACCCGATCAGATTTCCTTGACTCGTGATGCTGGCTGAACTCGGAGACACCTTGCCAATCGCTCGAGAAAGCAGGATCAGGATTTTGAAAACACGATTTGCTGATAAAATCACGTGCTTGTAGATATCTTCAGCGATCCTTGGGCTTCATTATAACACCTTGAGTTTTCAAATGAAAGAATGACCTGGTAATGATGATTGATGTATCTACCACTGAAATGGAGGGAACCCCGTACAATCATACCTGTCAATAAATTCTCTACGTGGATTTGAAATGATTAATGCAATGGATAATACGCAGGTGCTTCGAACCTTTCGGATAAACACCACGAATGAGCATCATCTCCCACAATGCGAGCTTTCGGCGGTTGTATTCCTCATCATTGCAACGATTTTTGACATCTGGCTCGTGCGAAAGCACGAGCTTTCTTTTTGCCCGTTCGAAAATTTTCGGTGGTTGCTTGTCTTTTGCCTCGACCCCTTATCTGCCGGAACTGAACACTTTCGGTGGTTAATGAGCACGCTGGAGGCTCGCCTAAACCACCGAAACCTGTTATTTTGCCATTTTCTTGACCGAACCAAAATCAACATTGCTTTTGAGCTTATTTTGGAGTGACAGATTCTCTAACCTATCTATAAAAATTTTGAAATCAAATTTAGAACTCAACCTATCAACTAAAAATCAAATAAAATCCAATGATTTATTTGAGGAGTTAACACGCGTATCGAGACTTCTGACAATTGCTTTCCTTCAAATTCCTGACTCCCGAAATGCCAAAATTTTAGAGTGCTAATCGACGACCCACACTCCTTTGGATCTAACGACTCCTATCCCTCCTAATCTTGCGAGTGTTGAAAGACTCTCTCCCTTATCCTTCCCACAACTCTCTGGATCTAACAGTCCACAGGAAATCAATGATTATTCCTCCGAGAATTTCAACCATCCATTAAGAATTTTGACAACTCCTGCCAGAGAACTTGGCGTCCTTCCTTCTAATCTCTCTTGCTGTGAAGTGAATTCAATATTCGTTCTTCCTTTCAACTATTTGAAGTCTATATCCCTCCTGAGCTTGGTTCTTCCTACAAACTCAAGGATTCTAAAGAATCTTGCATGCACTCCCTATGGCCTCTACAATAATCATTGATTTTCTAGTATCTTCCACCTTTGTGCACTCCTCGTGACAGATGTTATTCAACCACTCACCTGGGTTGGAAAATTCTAAGACTTCAATTGGCATGCACACACCTTGCACGAATTTGTGCTACTTGCACTTCTACTGGTATAAGAACAACAATATCCCTCCTGAGATTTTTTGAGGTAAAACTCAGAATCTTGTCAACGCACTTCTTGCGAACCTTCACTGCACTCCTTGTAGGAATTCTCAGGAAGAGAAACAATTGAAACTTACACTCTCCCTCTCACAGACTTCATACATTCAACATGAAATCAACACATACACAACATTGAAACAATTGCACAACAGAGCATATAAGCAAACTGTAAACATACCATCCAATAAATGCAAACATTAATCATCACACCACCATGAAATTGGATCAAAGCATTATTATATTAATTCAAGTGCTTCTGTACATGGTTTCAGTAGCCACAACTATCTACTTATACAATCTTCTACAATCTATCTTCTTCTCTGTTCTCCTATTCTCTTACTCTACAACTTCTAATTCTTCCTATTGAGAATAATAATACAATACCATACATACGAAGGAGATTTATTCGAGTTTTTCCTCCTACAATTCTAGCTATAAAATTGAATTAAAGTCTTCATCTACTTTACATTCATTATATTAAATTCCTACAACCGGAATATGAGAGCAAACACTCAAGATCTGCGCTACAATCTCCAAGCCATAAAAGAAAAAAATATCTTTTCGGATATTACATTAATGTTTCATCTTTTCAAATTCAAAACATCTTCAAAATGCGCGTTGTTGCATATCTAGTTGTCCTCCACTTGCACTTGCTCGCGATGCTCCTGCATCATTCCTTCTAGTGGGTGCTAGAGAAACCAGAGAATTTGTGCTCTCAGCAAGTTGCTTCTTGTAAAACAGAGGTTGTAGCCTCAAGAGGAGTTGGAGCTCATAAGAATGATAATGTAAAGAAAATAAAGATTACTTATCATATCAAGAAGAAGAGGTTTTTCCCTTTATGGGTTTCCTTGGGAAATATCTATCTCTGTATATTTCATATGTGTGATTGATGTTTAATATTCTATTTCTTAGTTCCCTGCATCATTGTGATCGTCATTAAGTGTTTTGTAAAGAGTTTAAAATGGGAATAATTGTTTAAGTACAATAACAACTGATTCACCCCCCCCCTCTTAGTTGTCCAACATATACTGCAGTGTTACATGCCTCTTCCCAAAGAAACATAGGCAACTCATGGTCATGTATCATACCCCTAGAAGAACTGATGATGGGCCAATTCTTTCTCTCTGCAATCCCATTTTGTTAAGGGTTGTATGCGACTGTCATCTCCCTCTTGATCCCTACCTCCTTATAGAAACCCTTGAATTCATTGGAGGTGTACTCTCCCCCATTATCCTACCTAAATAACTTGATCTTATTCCATGTTTGGTTCTCCACATGAGCTCTAAAATCCTGAAATGCATTGAAGAACTCATCCTTGGTCTTCATAGAGAATATCCAGGTTTTCTTGGAAAAATAATCAATGAATGTCACATAGTATGATGCTCCCTTCATTGATTCTACTAACATCAGCCCACTCACATATAAATTTATAATATCCAATATCCCCTTGGACCTACTCTCACTACTTGGAAAAGAAACCTTAGCATTCTTTCCAAGTGCACACCCTCTGAATACTTCCTACTGCTCAATAATGAACTCTGGAAGACCTGTAACAATCCCCCTCATAATCATAAATTCCTTATAGTGTAGGTGTCCCAACCTCTTGTTCCATATCTCACATAGTTTGTCACTTCCTAACCAAGATTTCTCTACAACCTATATAAAGTGCCCTCTCTAACCCCAAAAACCACTTTTGTTTTTGAGCTAGCTTTCTCTAGAAGTGTGGGTATTTTCCCTCTCTAAAAAGTAACAAAAAAATCCTTTTCCTCCATAGATGAGACTGAGAGAAAATTCTTCTTCAATATTGATACATAAATCACATCCTGGGCATCCAAAGAACCTCCTCACTCATGTTGGAACATAATTGTTCCCTCTCCCTTCACTACATACTTGGTATCATCACCAAAATCCACTTGAACATCTGAATCCCTCTCCGTAAGAATGTTAAATATCTCCCATGCTTCTGTCATATGACTTGATGCACCACTATCCAAGAACCACACACTCCTGGTAGTTGTGCTGGTAGAAAGGAAAGAAACTAGTAAGAAATCCATCTCAAAATTCATTGCAAACTCATCTTGATGCATCTCTATTGATGTTTCTATATGCGTCTTTCCTTTTCCCTTATTCCTCTGTGGACATTGCGATGCATAATGTCCATTCTTATGACATGAGAAGCACTTGATTTTACTCAAGTCCTTCTTCTTCCCTAGTTGTGATGATCCTCCATCATTGTTACCCTTATTTTTGGAACTCGTTCCTTTTCCCTTCTTCGTCTTACTAACAAGAGCCAAGTTCTCATCACTACTTCCCTAATTTCTTCTCTTATACTCCTCTCAAGTATCTTCTTGGATGAAATCATCCCAAAGTATCTGTCAATCTAGGAGATGTTCTCGAGCATAGACTCCCTTGAAAAATGGTTCCCAAGACTTGGGAAAACCATTCAATGCCACATTCACAATCTCTATGCCATTCATTTTCTCCCCTATGGCTCAAATTTGATCATGAACCCGAGTGATCCTCATGAAATAGTTGGTAACAATATTAGAGCAAGACATCTGCACTCATTTAAGTTTATTTCTTAAGACCATCTTCTTATTCACATTAGTACTCTGGAATAAACCTACCAAGGCATCCAAGATCTCTTTGGCTGTCTTCTTCTTGGATAGATGAAGAATTAGATGATCCTTCACTAAATCCAAGATAACCCTCTCATCTTTGATCTCCTTCCTCTCGTGATCTGCAAAAGTTGTTGGGTATGTCGATGGAGCAACTACTTTTCCCACTAAATCCCAACAGTCAAACTTCTTTAATGCCAAATCCACTCTTACTTTCCAAGATAGGAATTTAGATGCTCCATCCAATATGTCTTCAACTCTCATACTTTTTGATTCCATCCTTTAGACCTGATAAACTACCCTATAATAACATGCTACTGAAATTTCCCTTGTATTGACATGTATGACATTGTACATGCTTGTCACCATTGAAACCCACATATGTACCTAGACCCTCATACATGCACTCAAAGAGTGTACAAAAATTTGTACAACTTGACCTTACTATTGCAGCTCCAATCAATTGAAACTTACTTATGACTGCCCC
>SNQJ01S0004567.1:149980-184597 GCA_010110895.2 Picea sitchensis
ACCCAATATCTTGGTCACCCATTTTTGTTGTTCTTTTGAAGATAGTCTTTGTTCCAAGAAGTATTTAAGACTATCATGATCTCTTTTGACCTTGAAGTTCCTACCTATTAGGTAAGGGCGCCATTTCTTCAACGCATGTAGTATTTCCATCATTTCCTTCTCATAAATGGGTTTGTGTAAGTCCTTTCCCTTGAGTGGTTGACTTTCAAAATCAAAGTTCTTTCCTTCTTGCATTAGAACAACACCAATGCCATTTCCCGAGGCATCACATTCCACAATAAAGGTTTTTTTGAAGTCTGATGTGGTCAAGACAGGATCTTTGCACATCGCCGCTTTAAGTTGTTCAAAATCTTGAGTTTCCATTGGAGTCCATGAAAATGCATCCTTCTTAGTTAATGTCATTAAGGGTGTTGTTATTCTTCCATAGTTCTGAACAAACTTGTGGTAGTAACCTATCAAACCCAAAAATCCTCTAAGATTCTTCAATGTTTTGGGAATCGTCCAGTCCATCGTGGCCTTAATCTTGTTAGGGTCTACCTTGACACTTTCATGAGATACAATATGAACCAAATATTCTACCTCCTTCATCCCAAAGAAACATTTGGATGGTTTGGAATATAGTTATTTCTCCTTTAGTAGTTGTAGCACCTTGTAAACATGTCACACATGATCCTCCCAAGACTTGCTATAGATTAGTATATCATCAAACAATACTAACACAAATTTTCTAAGGAAGGGATTGAAAATGGAATTCATCAACCCTTGTAATGTGGAAGGTGCATTTGTAAGGCCAAAATGCATGACCAAAAAATCATAATGGTCTTCATGAGTTCGGAATGTTGTTTTTGGGATATCTGCTTCCTTCATTCTAATCTGATGATACCCTGAATGGAGATCCAACTTTGTGAAATAGATTGCTCCATGTAGTTCATATAAAAATTCATCAATGAAGGGAATGGGAAACTTATCTTTAATATTGATCTTGTTGAACTCTCTATAATCTGGACACACAATCCATGAGCCATCTTTCTTGAGTACCATTACCACCGATGCAGAGTAAGAACTTTGTCTAGGTCTAATAATTCTAGCCTCTAACATTTCTTCAACCATACACTCAATTTCACTCTTCTGGGCATAAGGGTATCTATAAGGCATGATGTTAGGAGGAACACTCCCAGGAATTAGGTGAATAGACTGATCATGATTTCGAGTGGGTGGAAGGCCATTGGGAATATCTTCAAATACTTTGGNGGAATGCTTATCAATGATCCCTTGGAGATCTAGAAGAATAGATGGCTTAGATGTTTGAACATATAGTGAGCATAATTGTGAAATTACAGCTTGATGCCCCTTTTTCAATAATTGTGACATGCCATTAGAGATTATCACCTTACTGGGTTTCCCTGTGATACCCCTTAACTCAATTTATTTTCCTTCCAATGAAAATTTCATGAAAAGTTCTTCAAAATTAAAATCCATTGTTCCTAATGATTGTAACCATTGGATTCCTAGTACGACATCAACACCACCCATGGGTATAGAAATCATTAGACTATTCATTACACATTCCCCCATAGTAAGATTTATCTTATTGAATTTTCCTGAGAAATTGATAGTTCCTCCATGTGCAATCATTACTCGAAAATTTGGCGTTGGATATACAAAGAAATTGAGATCTTTGGATAATTTATAGTGAATGAAATTATGACTACTACCATAATCAATTAGTACTATTACCTTTTTCTTTTTGATATCTCCTTCTATCTTGAGGGTTTGAGGAGTGCTAATTCCATCCAATTAATTACATGATATCGTGGGAGTCAACTCTTCAAAAGGAATTGCTTCTACGTTTTCATATTGAGATGGTTCTTGTTCTTGTTCTTGTTCCTCTTCACAATCTATGTAGAATAATTTCTTCTCACCACACTTATGTCCCTTATTGTACTTGTTGTCACAATTAAAACATACAACGTTTTATTTTCTTTCCTCCAAGTGTTGAGGTGTCAACCTTGTAGGTTGAGGTTTTTAGAACATGGAAAACTATTCTCTCGATAGATGTTAGGAGTGGTCCTTCTAGTAGCCATAGCCATATTTTTAATTTCAACATTTCTTGCCACCCTTAATGCATTCTCCAATGATTTGGGTTCCCAAAGGTGAACCTCATGTTGAATGTTATCCTTTAAAGTTCCTATGAATACAACAATCATGTGCTCATCTGGAATATCCGTTACCTTTATATTCAATCTTTGGAAGTTCTCAATGTGCTCTGCAATTGAATCCTTTTGCTTGAGATTTATCAATTGGATAAAGAAGGTATTGCTCATTGTATCCTCATAGTGTGTTATCATTTCTTCCATGAACATTGTCCAAGTGACGAGGGATTTACGAGAACAAGGACATCGATACCACACAAATTGATTGGGTTCTAAATATAAAGAAGAAACCCGTACCTTTTGTGTATGTAGAATGTCATGTAGATCAAAGAATTTATCCATATGAAGTATCCATGTGATTGGATCCTTTCCATCAATCTTCCTCATATCGATCTTAGGAAAGTGGTTGGTCTTCAACCCAAAGTTGGAGTTTCTCCATTCTTGATTCATCTTCCTTTTATCCTCATCATGAATTTCATGGGATAAATTTTCACTTTTAGGTGTCCTCTCTATTAGAAAATGTTTCAATCCTTCCATGATATCCCTTTTTAAACCCTCCATCTTAGTATCCATCATTTCCTCCAACTTAGCTTCAATTGAATCCATCATCCCTTGTAGTTCATATTTTGTTATTGTCTTCTTTTGTAAATCATTTATGTCTCTGCGCATTTCTTCACCTTCATCAAGAGTCCAAGTAGGATTGTTTGGAGGCTTAATTGGTGTATATATACGTTCCCTGTTTTGGTGGCATGTTGGCCAAGTATCACTTTTAAACCTTGATTTTGAGGTGGTTCTGCTAGACAATATTTCTTCTACTGTATCTCCAAAATTTCGGCCCTTATGAGTCTGAAAAATTATTTTTGTAGCTCTCTGATATGTCTTCTCTGCAATTCCACAAGTCTGATTAAAATTGGATGTGACAAGTGGAAGTTATGGTAACTTACCCACACCTTTCTGAATTTTGTCCCTTCCAGGAGAGCGTACTTTTAAAGCGTTCCAAGATCACAATATATGATATTTGATTCTGAAAATTTTACCATAAATACTACAAAATTTCCACTATCCAATGCAACTGGTCTCACTTAATTTGGATACTCATTGAAGAAGATATAATTGTTTTACATGGAAGACATGTTTGAGACTAGTTAATAAGATTAGTCATATACCCTATCTTACACAGGGTGTATCTAAAACAGTAGGATGAAAAATAAGATGAAGTTTTTATCACAGATACCTTGATAACTTCTATGAATAACCTCTAGATTTCATGGTCTGAAATTGTACAGAAAAAAATTTATAGTGAATATTCCAAGATGACTAAATTCAGGATGATTCAAGAACCCTATCTTACACAGGATATATCTTCAAAAGTATAAGGCCAAACGAGATGAAATTTTAACCCCTTGTACCTTGAGTCGTCTACTAAATATACTCCAAGGGGTTCCTAATGAAACAATGTAGAAAAAATTTATAGAGAATATCCCAAGGTCTCTCAGATGTAGTAGCGAAACCCCCAAGACCTTGAGCTCTGATACCAAATTTTAGGAACCAAATACCAAGATAGCATAGAAAAACCTCAGAATAAGTACTAAATGCCTTGAAAAAGAGAGAATTTCAGATAATAAGTCTCTTCGAGGGGGAAACCTCCTTATATACCACATAGATTTCCAAATACAAGATGATTCCAAATGAAAAGGTATCCTTGGTATATGTAGGAGACTAGGAGGTACAATTACAACTAATGGACCCAAGCCGACATAAATAAAATAACATTACTAATGTAATATGGCCTAATTAAGGGGAAATGTGCCATTATTTAGGGATTAACTCTCACTGGTCACCTTAACACTGCCACAAGTATCTCTCATGTGATCTAGCTATCCTCACGTGATTAGTATGAATGCATCAATTCAAGGTATCTTACACTTACTATGCAAAGAGATCCATGTCGAGCAAGGTCATGCATAGACACAAATACATCATTTAGTTTCTATGGTATCTCCTTTTGTTTATAGATTCCAAAGATTGATTCACACGAGATCCACTCACCTCAGTTTTGGAGGGTATTCTCACGTTGTCTACTCATGAAGACGCAATAGATATCATATATGGATTCTTGCTTGAGGGAAGGCCCCGATGCTCACCTATATCACAACCTCACGGTCCTGATATGAATCACTGGTTGGGATTCTCAATAGTATCTCCCTTCTTGGTATCTTAGACACATAGCAGTTCTCTTTACTGGGTGAGAATCCATCATTTTTTTGTGAGCATCCATCACTATTTTTTGTGATATTCCTACTGCTACGATATGGAGGTGAAATCGTTTCTCCAGAGATATTCACTTATAATATGTTGCAATGATATATTTATTATTCCTCAAGGTCGAGTTGTTACCTTCATTAGTTGAGAACTCTCTTGGTTCCATTGTCTATTTTTATTGGTATACAATTAGGCTGCACCATTTTTCTTTTGTTGCAATATCATTATTTTTCTACACATGTGTGAAGATAAAAAATGCATTCTCTCATCTCCATTGGCAGCATGGTGCTGACTGGAAAAGAGAACTACAAAGAATGGTACCAGAATATCAAGAGCACATTTATATTCAATGACCTGTGGAAAGGGATTTTCAAATAAATAGTAGTCCCTCAGAGCAACACAATCACTTAAGAAGAAGTGAAATTAGAGGAAGCCTCAGAATTGAAGACGAAAAGTAGAAGACCGGTCATTCCGACCTCAAATAAAGAACATGAAATATAAGAAGAAAAAGGCCATAAGGCATATGATTTAATCTATGTGAAAGTAAGTGAGGAGGTGAGTCGTCATATTTCTTCCAATAGTGATTCATATGGTGCCTTGAAAAGATTGAAATAAATTTATCACACATTCTGAGGTTGAACTCATACAACTAATATTGAAGCTCTTCAACCTAGAGTTGAAGAATGATGACCCCATGGATTTAGATTCATAAATAAAAAACATAATGTATGACATTGAAGCCACTGAAGAGAATATTGATATTCCTCTCACATCCTTCAGTAAGGTCCTCTACCCTAGATATTCTCACTACCTTGAATCACTGCGATCAAGTGATCAAATGAAATCCATCACATTTGACAAGCTAGTGAAGAAAGTTTCATATCGTGAGAAATCCTTTGGAAAGAAGTCATCTCCTCTGACTAGCAATATTGTCTACCTTTCTCAGAAATACAAGAGTAAACCACATGATTATTCCATAGGATAAATTAGCAGAAGAGGACGTGGACATGGAAGAAAGAGTTTCAGAGACATGGGGGTAGACACAACCAAGGTGATAGATCCAATCTTCATTGTACCCGTTGCAAAAAGAATGGGTCACATGAAGAAAATTCTTGCAGAGTTCCATGGGACAAGATCAAAGAAGAGAGACAAAATAAGAAAGAGGACAAAGGTAAACCTTTAGAACAAGAAAAAGGTAATCCAAATGAATCTTCCCATCACATCGTTGCTCATTGCAATATAGGAGTAGAAGAAGATTTATTTAAAACTGCATATAGTCCTTGGAAAGATGCATGGCTTCTTGAAACAGGAGCAACCTCTCACATGACATTTCAAAGAGACTTTTTTGAAGACTTCAATGGAAATGTAGATGTCATAGTGTATTTTGCATACAAGTCTGGCCTCAAACCCTTGGAAATGGGCATCATTAGACTCAAGTTGCCTGGATTTTCGTATTTTCTTCTACACAATGTACTCTATCTTCTTGAGTTGAAAAGGAGCTTGTTGTCCCTTATGCACATCATACAACAAGGCCACTTTGTTCATATGATTGTTTGAAAAGTTGAAATATGAAAGGATTCCGATAACATGATTTTTATGACCGGAATGGAAGATGGAAGACTATTGAAACTAAATGGGACATCTTCCCATACACACAATGATGCATACATCTCTGATCAAGGTGAAGGTATAATGTCATCAAGTCTTTTGTGGCATGCTATATTTGTTCATATCAATTATGACAGTATTTGTTTATTGAGAAAGAATGGTGTTACGGTCTGCCTACTATTCCTAGAAAATTGAAACAATGTGATGTATGTATCCTTGGAAAGCATAGAAAACAACCATTCCATGATTCTACTTCCAGAACATGTAGAAAATTTGAACCAATTCATTCTGATTTGTGCGACCCTATGCTTGTTCCTTCTTCAAATGGAAATAAACATAAAATGTATTTTGTTGATGATTACACAAGGATGTGTTGGGTGTACTTGTTGAAATATAAATCACAAGATTTTGAAACATTTAATAAATTTCATGTATGGATTCAAAATGAAGCTCAGTCTCGTATTGGCTCTCTTCACATTGATAATGGAAGAGAATAAACATCTAATGAATCTGAAAGCTACCTTCGCCAACACATGATCAAACATCAAACCACAATTCCATATAATCCCCAACAAAACAATGTGGTTGAATGAATGAACATGTCACTCCTAAATATGGTTCGTTCCATGACAATTTTTAAGAATGTTAAATTGATTTTTTGGGCTGATGCAGTTCTATGTGGAGTTTATGTTAAAAAAAAGTGTCCATCTCATGCTCTAAAAAACAAGACTCCATATGAAATGTGGTATGGACACATTCCTTTGGTGAGGCATCTCAGGGTATTTGATTCCACCTGTTATGCCTTGATTCCTAAGGAGAAAAGAAGCAATCTTGATACAATGAGTTGGAATTCCATCTTCTTTGGGTACTCAAATACCACCAATGGGTATAATCTTTACAATGAGACACACAAGAAGTTCATCCTTTCCATAGATGTGATCTTTCTTGAATCCACCAAGAAAGACAAAATTGTTGAGAGGCAACTTGATCATCTAGAAAGATTTACTTGTGTAAAGACATATAATGAATTTGATGATGAGATTCCACATCTTCAAGGGGGGATCATTATCTTGGCTCAATCTCTCGAATATCCTTTTGAAGTTCCATATTCCTCACACAAAGAAGTTAATGCCACTTCATCAGAACTTGAAGTTCAATTGGATGATGTGATCAAGAATATTGAAAAGCTAAGGCTTGATGAGAACGCGACACCATCGCAATCAATTGAGAAACCTGGATCATCTTTGAAAGGTCCGCCAAAATGGATCACTAAAACACTTGAAAGTATTCATCCCGATGAGGTTGGAAATACATGAACCAAAATGTTCCCAAGACACGATGGAGATAATGTAGATAATTCAAACTCATGTGNTGACATGGATGTTTCATATGTTTCATATTTCAATCTTGACGATGCAACTTTGTTTGTCAAGAAAGTTGGAAATTTTTTTGTATATCTTGTATTATATGTAGATGATATGTTGATAATGGGGAACAATGAGAGCTACATTTCATCCATAAAGAAAGAGTTGAATAAAGGATTCAAGATGACATATCTGGGACATCTTTACTACTATTTGAGCATTGAAGTGATTCAAAATACAAGGTACATATTCATCTCCCAAAAGAAGTACATTGGATAATTGTTGAACAAGTTTGGCATGGTTGAGTGCAATCCATTTTCTACTCCAATGGAACAAATTTTGAAACTCACATCAAAAGAAGGGGATGCATTTGAGGATGAAACCAAGTATAAACAACTCGTGGAAAGTCTTATCTATCTTACTATAATTGGACCATACATTCCATTTTTGGGGGGGATTCTTTCCAGGTTCATGCAAAATCCTTGTGAAGGACATTGGTCTGTTGCAAAAAGAGTTCTAAAATGCTCGAAAGGAACTCAATATTTTGGACTCAGGTACTCTAAGGTAGATGACTTCAAACTGATCGGATATTTTGATTCAGACTTTGATGGGGATAAGGAAAATAGAGTATCAACTTCAGGATATATCATGAGTCTTGAATCAACAAATATCTCTTGGAGATCACACAAACAATTAGTTCCATCAGATTGCACAATAGAGGAAGTGTTGAAGTTTGAGTAGCTTCAGAAGATATTCTTATTATATATGTATTATATTAGACCAAGTGAAAACCCTAAAAGAATAATATTATGTTGTATTTGTAAAGTCGACCCTATTGATCCTTTGTAAAAGTAAAATGTAAATTAGAAAGTGTCATTTGTACAAGTCAAACCTGACCTAATTTCATGGTGACTCAACGTGTATTTATAAAAGGATAGGTGCCTCATTTTGTGAACATACACAACACAAGCTCTCTCTCTCAAGGAAAAGTGTGCAAGTCTTAGGAGGAGACACAACTACACAGTAAGGTTGTTTTCGTGGAGGTTTTAGGTTATCTATTGGAGGTCTATCTTGGTCTAGTGGTGCGATACCCTATTCTAGTTGAGGTTTTTGGTCTATCTTTTGGTTATCTTCTGTTTTGTGAGATATCTCTTGGAGAGAGACATCATACTTGTTGAAAAATCCATATTGAAGAAGCTTTGTTGGGTTTTCTACCCCAAGAGGGTTTCATAGGATATATCTTTTGTATATTGCGGATGTCTTTCTTTCAGTGATCTTTATGTATGAAGTTATTGTTCTAATTGTTAAAATTTTAAAAATATTGAATACACTTAACTTCTTAAGAGAAATTTTAACATGGAATCAGAGTGAGTCTGAAATAATCCATTTTCACAGTCTAGAGGAACTCGCTGGATAAAAAATATCATAGGAAGACTCTATTAACCCTACCACATCTTTTCCCTAGACCAATTTTGTAGTTTTCAGAGTTTCTGAAAATTAGGGTTCCTACATAAAAACCTAGGTGATGACATCACCCTCTTTCTGAAGGAGGTTGGTCAAAGTAAATTCATCAAGGAGTCTTCCTAAGGAGGGCACATCTTTCTCTTAAATCAAAATTCCAAAATTATCAAGTTGAAAAAATTAGGGTTTCCTCGGGAAACCCTAGATCAAGATGTCTAGGCAGCTACAGGCTGAAGCTGGAAAAGATCACCTTGGCATAGCACACTCTCTGGTAAGTTCAAAACCTTTCTTTGAAACTTTTTTATTTTCTTATTGTATTTTCGTCCAAGGGAAAGATGACTTCCAACACTAGGCTTGATGAGAATCTTGAGGGTGTTGATAACTTTCGAGAATGGATGTATAGAGTAATGTTCATTCTAGAAGAGAATGATCTAGAAGGTTTCGTCAAAGAAGAAATTCTGGAACTAGAGGGATATGAGGCCAAGGAAAAGTACAAGAATAATCTAGTGAAGGCAAAGATAATCATTGCTGATTCTATCAAGGATCATTTTATCCCTCATGTCTCATCATTGAAAACTCCGAAGCAAATGTATGATTCCCTATCTCGATTATATGAAGGCAAGAATATCAAATGGAAGATGAAATTGAGGACACAACTCAAGAGTGTGAAGATGCAGAGTTCAAAAACCATTCAATCCTAATTCACAAGGGTGTCTCAACTCAAAGAACAACTTGAATCCATTGGATACATAGTTGAAGAAGTTGAACTGGTGATGACTACATTGAATGGTCTCCCAAGATCTATGGAATCATTCTTTCAAGGAATATGTTCAAGAATAAAGCTAACAAGGTTTAGCAGACTATGGGAGGATTGCACTCAGGAAGAAGCTAGATTGGAAGCAAGATAAGAGAAACTAGGTGATGATGAAAATCAATCTCTAGCAACATATGCAAGAAAAGGAAAGAGAAAGAAAGAGGTTCACTCACACAAAAAGTTTAAAGGGTCACAAAAGAAACAAAAGTTTCAAAATGATTACTCAAATTACAAATGCTACATCTGCCAGAAGATGGGACACATTGCAATAAATTTTCCCCACTAAAAACATCAGGTCAGAAAAGGAAAGTATAAAATACATCATCCTCATTCCACATAATACGATGAACCTAATCAAAAGAGAGTCAAAGAATATTATTCAAGCGAATAATATATATATTGATATCATCCCTTACTAGAACAATTACTCATGGAAGTGACACATGGAATATTGATAGTGGTGCTTCTAAGCACATGACAAGTTACAAGGATTCTTTCTTAGAATTAGTTCAGAAGGATTCACTTCACAAGGTGAAGTTCGGTGATGACTATTAGTATCCCATTAAAGGAGTAGGAGAAGATTCTTATAGATTGGATTCTGTAAATCCTATGAAGATGAAGGATGTTTTGTATGTACTTGGTTTGAAGAAGAATCTCCTTTCTATATTAGCTTTGGATGAGCAAGGATTCAAAGTTTCTTTCATTGATGGTGAAGTTCTCATGTGACCAAGAGGAAAGTATATTGATGATGATGTGGTGATTGGTGTTCAAGAAGGAGGTCTACACAAATTGAAGGGAAATTCAAATTCAACATTGGTACACAACACTGTTACTCTAAGTGAGCTATGGAACATAATAATTTCTCACATACATTAGAAAGAATTATTGATCATGTGCAATATGGTGACAGGGTTTCTAGAGATCCAAGTGAGTCATGAAGGCATATGTAGGGGATGCGTACAAGGTAAGAATGTGAAGAACCCATTTCCAAGCAGCAACAATAAATCCAAAGGAGCCTTGGACATCGTACACTTAGACGTGTGTGGACGAATGTGAACCACTTCACTTAGCGGGCATGTATACTATGTTTCATTTATTGATGATTGCTCACGTAACACTTGGATTTAATTTTTGAAAGATAAAAGTGAAGTATTCAACAAGTTCAAATAATTAGAAGTACTTGTTGAAAACCTTTCTGAAAAGAAGATACAGATCTTAAGGTTAGATAATGGAGGAGAATTCACATCAGATGAATTCAAGTCATTCTACAAAGAATCTGGGATTAAGAGGGAGATTTCTACTCACTACAATCCTCAGCAGAATGGTGTGGTGGAAAGAAAGAACCCAATAATCATGGAAGCAATAAATCCATGATTCATGATAAATATTTACCGATGCATTTGTGGGAAAAAGCACCCAGGACCATTGTATATGTGCAGAACAGAAGCCCCCATTGTACTTAGGAACAAGACACCAGAAGAAATGTTTACAGGTAAAAATCTAGAGGTCAGTCACCTGAGGATATTTTTTTGTCCAGTGTATGTGCAAGTCCCCAAGGACAAGAAATTGAAGTTGGACCGTTCAGGAAAGAAGGGTATATTTGTTGGATATGGTGAAACATCAAAGGCATACAGAGTCTACATCCTTGGTCACCGACAGATTGAGACTATCATAGATGTTACCCTTGATGAGGATGCAACTTTCAGTAGATCGAGACAAAATCATTCAAATAAGGTCCATGATGAGGAGCCTAAATTTCTCAGAGTTGCAGATACATATGAAGGATATGATGTTGTACTAGAAGATCATGATATGGAAGAACCACAGAGACTTGCAGATTCATCTCGAGAGATGAATACAGAGAAGAGAAGATCGGCTTGGGCTCGAGAAATTATTCAGGATGCAAAGAAGTATGGTGCTCCAGATGAATCTTTCAAAGAAAGAAAGAGACCATGAACATAATCTAGTTACGTGGCATTTCTAGGTGTCATTATTGATGTTAAGCCTGCCTGTTATGAAGAGGCTACAGAGAAGAAAGAATGTGAGGATGTCATGATTGAAGAGTACCAATCCATTATAAAGAATGATGTTTTGGATGTGGTTCTGAGACCGAAAGAGAAGAAAGTGGTAATTTCCAAATGGATTTACAAGACGAAGAATTCACCAGATGGCAGTGTCGAGAAGTACAAGGAAAGGTTCATGGCACATGGTTTCTCCTAGAAAGAAGGAATATATTATGATGAGACATTTGCTCCTATGGAAATATACACTTCGATTAGATATATAATTGTGATATCTATAGTAATGAAGTGGAAGGTACACCATATGGATGTGAAGACAACTTTTATAAACAGTGTAATATAAGAGGAAGTGTATGTGGAGCAACCACAAGGTTTCAAGACACATGAGAATCAAACACATGTGCGAAGTGTTAGAAAAATAGGATCATGGAGCAATAAAATAAAACAAATGTGGAAATAAAACACACAAGATACACAATACAATAGAGACACATATATGCGTGGTTCACCCAGTGTGGGCTACGTCCAACAGAGAAATTGTCAGGTCCTTATTTTTATTATCCAACAAAATTAAGGGATACAACCTACAACAAACTCATTGTAACTTCTTCTTCTTTCTCTCACAGTATCCTCTCTTAGAATACAATATTCACAATGATACATAGCTGCAATACAATTCCCTCATAAAAGAGGGTTTCCTTCTAGTGAAAAATACCCTAACATAACTTCTACCGTCAGATCTTCGACCTTATAATGAATGGTCCAGATTTACTATGAAATTACAATATACATTTACAAGGAAATTTTTCCTTCGGGGGTTTCGCCCTCGAACCCCCTAGTCGGGAGGATGATCCCCCCATACCCCGCAAGGGGGGGAATCCCCCCTGCATGGAGGGGTGTATAGTCTTCATCAGGTATAAACATAGCTAAAAAAAAAGACCTATGAAACATGAAGATAATCGGGCTCCACAACCAACAATCTCCCACTTGGAGACTGATCACAACAACTACATTTATTGTTGTAGCTATTGGACTATACTCCACCTTGGACCTGGAAAATTTCTCATCTTCACCTTCATGCTTGAATACCAATTGAAACTGAGAAGGAACTTAGTTTCTCCCTAGTTACTCTCTTTGTTAACATGTCTATAGGATTCTGGCTAGTATGTATTTTTTCCAACTTCAAATGTCCATCTTCCAAGATGGATCATATGAAATGGTACTTGAGCTATGATTAGTCTTTGACTGGAAGGCTGATTTATTTGCAAGATGAATGGAACTCTCACTGTCATAGTACAACCTTCTATTCTTCTTCTTCTTTCCCAATTCCTACATAAACCTTTGTAACCAAATCATTTCTTTACTAGCCTCTGTAGCAGGAACATACTCTGTTTTTGTTGTTGAAAGTGCAACAACCCTTTTGTAGTTTTGAAATCTAACTTATTTTTGTTCCACCTATAGTAAAAACATACCATGTTGTGCTCCTCCTGCTATCTTTATCACATGCCATATTTGAATCAACATATCCATGTAGAACAGTGTCTGAATCTACAAAACATAATGCTTGAGTAGAAGTACCTCTCAAATACCTAAGAATCCACTTTACTGCCTCCCAATGTTATTTACTTGGATTGTTCATATACCTTCTCACAACTCCCACTGCATGTGTAATATTTGGTCTTGTGCAAACTATCGCATACATCAAGCTGTCAACTATTGATGAATAAGGGACCCTGGACATGTATTCTATCTCCTCCTGTGTCTTGGGACACATTTCTTTAGTTAATTTGAAAAATTGGTCAATGGTGTACTAACTGGTTTTGCATTCTGCATTCTAAACCTCTACAACACCTTCTCTATGTACTCACCCTGATATAATGTCAATTTACGGTTTTTCTTGTCTCTTGTTATTCTCATACCAAGGATTTTCTTTGCAGGACCCAAATCCTTCATTGTAAATGAATTAGCTAATTTCTTCTTGAGCACATTTATATCCTTCATATTATGCCCTGCAACAAGCATGTCATCTACATACAATACCAAGATAATATATCTTCCATTTTCTAGCCTTTTAAAATAAATACAGTGATTAGAATGACATCTACTATAACCTTGTTCGTACATAAACCTGTCAAACTTCAAATACCACTTCCTTGGAGCTTTCTTTAGGCCATACAAGCTCTTCTTCAACCTGGATACCAAATTTTCCTTCCCTTTGACCTCATACCCCTGTGGTTGTTGCATATAAATCTCTTCCTCCAAATCCCCATGGAGAAAAGTTGTTTTTACATTTAATTGTTCAAGATGTAAATCTTGTATTTCCACAAGACTTAAAATAGTCATAATTAAAGTCATTTTAACAAGAGGAGAAAATATTTCATCAAAATATATACCTTTCTTTTGTATAAACCCCTTCACAACAAGTCTAGCCTCATATCGTGTTTTGCCTCCATCTTCTTCCTTGAACTTGTAAACCCATTTATTCTGCAATGCTCTTTTTCCTACAGGAAACTTAACCAAATCCCAAGTCTTGTTATTTACCAGGGAATCCATTTTCTCTTTCATTTTTTTCTCCCACTTCTTTTTAGTGTCTACCTGCACTGCCTCTTCATAACATTCTGGTTCACCAGAATCAGTCAACAATAGAAGGAGAGTATCGTTCAAGGGGTATACTTAACATGGTATATCTTCTAACAACACTTGTAGGATTTTGAGGTACGTTCTACTCCCGTTGTTGTACATTTGATTTTCTGGTACCCTTGGAATTTCTTTTTCAGTTATCTCATCAAGCACTATGTATTCTGGTTTTTGTTTTTCTTGTTTCTTTCCCTGTAAATGATCTTTATACATGACCTTCTCATTGAATATGAAATCTCTACTCCTAATGATTTTGTGATTTTCATAATCCCAGAAGCGATAACCAAAATCATTAATACTGTATTCAATAAAGGTACACTTATTGGATTTTGCCTCAAGCTTTGTTCTATTTTCTTTATCAATATGGACAAATGCTTCACAACTGAAAGTCTTCAAAAAAGAATAGTTTACCTTTTTACATGTCCATGCATCCTATGGAATTCCATCATCCAAAGATCTTGAAGGTCCTATGTTTATTAATTAAATAGAAATATTTACATCATCTGCCCAAAACTGTAAGGGCAACCCAGCATGCAATCTCATACTCCTTGCACGCTCCATGATTGTCATGTTCATCCTTTCTGACACACCATTTTCTTTTGGTGTTCATGGCACTGTCTTCTCTCTATGAATCCCATGGTATGAACAATAATCATAAAACTCCTTGCTGCAATATTCACCTCCATTGTCTGATCTGAGACACTTCAACCTTTTTCTTGTCTCATTCTCAACCAAAGCTTTACATTTCTTAAAAGTATCAAAAACATCAGATTTTTGTCGAATGCAATAAACCCAAGTTTTTCTAGTTGCATCATCAATAAAAGTAACATAATAATGAGAGACACCAAGAGATGATACCTGAGCTAGTCCCCATACATATTTATGCACAAGATCTAACCTTTCACTCTTCTTTTCTTTTCCAACTCTGAGAAATTTAACTCTCTTTTGTTTTCCATAAACATAGTTCTCATAGAAATCCAAATCAATTTGTTTAAGATATGGCAACAAATTTCTTTTGTGAAGTATATGCATCCCCTTCTCACTCATGTTTCCACGCCTATGATGCCATAGTATTGTATCCACTCTTGTAGAAGTTAAAGAGGTAGAAGAGTCAGTATTAATAATACATAAATACAATGTACCTACCTTCTCTCCTTTTTCTATCACCAATGATCTTTTGGTGACCTTCCACACCTTATATGTAAATATGGATATATAACCTTCACTTTCCAACTGCCCAGTTGAAATTATATTTTTCCTTAGATTTGGAACATGTCTTACCTCTTTCAACAACCATTGGTTTCCATTCCTTTGTTTTACTTTTACCTTTCCCATTCCAACGATTTTGCATGGTGCATCATCAACTAAATGAACATGTCCAGAATCACCTTGAACATAATCTAGAAAATGTTTCCTATGGGGTGTGGCATGAAATGAAGCCCCTAAATCTACTACCCAAGAATAAAAAATATTATCTACAGAAAGAATCAAAGCATCTTGTAACACATCACTTGTTACATTTGCTTCCTGATTTTTCTCTTGTTTTCCATCTCTTTGTTTATTTGGAGCTCTGCAGTCTTTCTTCAAATGTCCTTTCTTCCCACAATTTAAACACTCTATCTTTCCCAGTATGGATTTGGATCTACCCTTCTTATATTCCCATGGTTCCCTGAGCCCTTTCCTCTATCCTTTTGTCTCCCCCTGTTCTCCATGTTTAACGCATTACCTGTGTCTCACCAGTGCTTTTCCATCGCATTTCCTCGCTAAGGATAACACCAACAACATCATCAAATTTTAGAGTGTTTGAAACAGAGACAGAGTTACTTACAGCCATTACCGAGCCATTCCATCTTTCTGGCAATGAGCACAATATTATAAGAGCCCCGAACTTATCATCAAAGTCCACTTTTACAGAACTTAGCTTATTAGTAACCGTATTAAATTCATTTAAATGATCTGGAACAGACCCACCTTTTGACATCTTCATATCAAATATCTCTTCATTAGAAATACCTTATTGGATGTCGAGGGTTTTTCATATAGTTTAGCCAATGCATCCATCAACCCCTTCGTTGTATTTTATTTTGAAATATCGAAAGTTATCGATGCTTCCAGGCTCAATCGTATCATTCCTAATGCCTTTCTGTCAAGAACCTCCCATTCTTCATCCTTCATGGTCTTTGGATTCTTTTCTATTTCGCCCAATGGTAGGAATATATCCCTTTGATATAAATAATATTACATCTGCATCTTCCATAACTGGTAGTTTTGGCCATTAAATTTCTCAACCCTAAATTTTCCATCTTCCGCCATTGCTCCCACTCGAACTAGGAACCCTATTTTCCTGTGAGTTACCTTTCGCTTTGATACAAATTGTTAGAAAAATAGGATCGTGAAGCAATAAAATAAAATAAAATGTGGAAATAAAACACACAAGATACACAATACAATAGAGACACAAATATACATGGTTCGCCTAGAGTGGGATACGTCCACCAGAGAAATTTCTAGATCCTTCTTTTTATTATCTAGGAAAATGAAGGGATACAACCTACAACACACCCGATGTAACTTCCTCTTATTTCTCTCATAGTCTCCTCTCTCAGAATACAATATTCACAATGATACATAGCCGCAATACAATTCCCTCATAAAATGGGGTTGCCTTCTAGGGGAAAAAACCCTAACATAACTTCTACCGTTAGATCTGCGACCTTATAATGAACGGTCCATATTTACTATGAAATTACAATATACATTTACAAGAAATATTTTCCTTCGGGGGCTTCGCCCCTGAACTCCCATTGGGGAAGGTTGTCCCCCAAATCCACGTCGAGGACCCGATTTCCCCCAGACCCCGTAGGGGGGAAAGCCCCCCCTGCAACCCCCCCGTGTGGAGGGGTGCATAATATTCAGGGGTGTACAGTCTTCATGGGGCATAAACATGGCTGAAAGTATATACCTATGAAACAAGAAGATAATCAGGCTCCACAACCAACATGCAGATTGAATAAATCCTTGTATGGGTTAAAGAAATCACCCAGGACATGGTATGGTAGAATTGACAGTTTTCTTATGAGCTTGTGATTTACCAAGAGTAATGAAGATTCCAACCTTTACTACAAGGTTCTAGATGGTGGACTAGTGATATTATTGTTATATGTGGATGACCTGTTTTTAACAAGAGACGAGAAGCTCATCACTGGAAGTAAGAGGAATCTTACTACATAATTAGAGATGAAATACCTCGGTATGATGCATTATTTCTTAGGTCTAGAGGTATGGCAGAGAGCGAGTGATATTTTCTTTAACCAAGGAAAATATACTATAGATATTCTGAAGAGATTTAGAATGATGAATTGTAAATCCATGCCTACACTGATGGTGACGAATATGAATTTATTAAGTGATTCATATTTAGAGACAATGGATGCCACCATATATAGATAGATGATTGGTTCATTGATGTACTTAATGAACACAAGGCCATATACATGTTTTGCGGTGAACACATTGATTCAGTATATAGTTGAACCTAGAGGTGTTCACTTGATTGCAGCAAAACATGTGATGAGGTACCTAAAGGGTGCAATTGAATATGGACTTAGATATGTTTCAGATCATGAGATAAGCCTGCAAGGATATATTGATTCATATTGGGTCGGTAGTGTTGCAGACCGGAAGAGTACATATAGATGTTTCTTTAGTTTGGGATCAACTATGATCTCATGGTTTAGCAGGAAGTAGACTAGTGTGGTGCTCAGTACGGCTAAGGTAGAGTATATAGCAGCGTGTTCAGTTAGTAGTGAAGCAGTGTGGCTTCAGAAGCTGCTTGCAATATTGTTTGATCTAAAGTTAGAGGTGAATTGCATTTGGTGTGACAACCAAAGTTGTGTAAAGTTGTCAGAGAACCCATTGTTTCATGACAAGTCCAAGCATATCGAGATCAAGTACCATTATATCAAATATATGGTGCAGAAGGGAGTAGTGAAGCTCCAATATGTCACTAAAGATGAGAATATAACTGACGTTTTGACCAAGCCTCTTTCAAGAGTGAAGTTTGTGTACTTTAGGGACAAGCTTGGTGTAGTCTAGAAGGACTTCCCTAGTAAGAGGGAGTAATAAGTTACATATGTGATTCCAGGGAAGCAACATCAAAGTGTGGCAACAACAGCGGGTAGTCATTCATGGGCATGTTACTGATTGTGGCACCAGTCAGTATGACCTCGCACAAGGTCAGCAGATGTTGAGTCATCGGGGTTGGCAAGTTCCCCAACTTTTCAAGCTGGAGGGCCAACCTATGTGGTTGGAGGTGTTTCCTAGCCTTGGGCTAGATGGGTAGTGTGTTCACACTACATCACCTAAAACTTTTGATTATATGTCTGGTCATTGTGGACCGACTGCATGGTGTTCCAACCAAATGTCACTAGCTTTGTATGAACTAGATGCCAGATTCTGTGTGAGCTGGCGATTTTACTAGTTATGTATGAACTAGATGCTAGATTTTTTGTGAGCGGGCAAGGTTACTAGTTTTGTATGAACTATTAAATTTGGAAGCATCGACAATCATTCTCCAATGAGAGGCCATATGGGCTACCCTGAGGCTAGCCAGGAAGATTTGGAGAATCAACCATTCTTTTGAGGTATTGACAAAATCCAGGGGGAACATACAACCTCTGTGAGTCAAACCAAAAGTCAGGACGAACAAGATGATATGTAAGTCTAATGCAAAAGTTAGGGGGAACGTACAACCTCTGTGAGCATAGACAGTCTAGTGCAAAAGTCAGGGGGAACGTACAACCTCTGTGAGCATAGACAGACTAGTGCAAAATTCAGGGGGAATGTACAACCTCTGTGAGCCTATTCAAGCCTTGGGAGCCATGAGCAAAAGTTAAGGCATATAGAAAAAGTTAGGTTGAATATAAAATTCCTATGAGCTAGAAACAAATGATATTCCTAATATTGCAAATGATATAAATGCATTGATATAGTGCGTTGGTGGATGTAACTTTATCCACCATGAAGAGAATTTTGAATTTCCTTGTAAAGAGTCGAGTTGTAACTGAAGTCTTGAGTCTAGTTCTATTTTATAACTAAAGTGTAATGTTGAGTTGTGACTGAAGTCTCAAGTCTAGTTCTATTTTCGAACTAATGTATACCGGTCTCAAGTCTAGTTCAATTTTCGAACTAAAGTGTAATGTTGAGTTGTAACCAGTCTCAAGTGTAATGAGCCCCTAGAACCTATTGAAGTGTTAGAAAGAACTCTTGAAGAACCTCCAGCCAAAAGGAATCCAGGGTGGCTTAAAGAAATAATGCAGGAAGAAAAAAGGATAGCTTCTCCCAAAGGAACTTTTAGGGAAAGGAAGAGGCCTCATAGGTTTGGAGGCTATGTTGCATTGATGAGCAACATTAGTGATGTTGAACCTTCTTCATTTGAAGAAGCAGATAAATTACAAGTATGGAAGGATGCCATGGTTGAGGAATACAGGTATATTATAAAGAACAATGTTTGGGACATTGTGCCGAGGCCAAAAGACAAATCTGTGGTTTCTTCCAAATGGATCTATAAGATCAAACATGCAGCTGATGGAAGTGTGGAAAATTTCAAAGAAAGATTTGTAGCCAGAGGCTTCACTCAGAAAGAAGGAATCGAATACGAAGAGACTTTTTCCCCTGTAGCCAGGTATACCTCCATTCGAACCATTATTTCTTTAGCTCCCGTTCTTGGTTGGAAGCTACATCAGATGGATGTAAAAACAACATTCTTGAATGGAAAGATTGAACATGAGGTCTTTGTGGAACAACCACATAGTTTTGTACTGCATAAAAAAGGCACTCATGTATGCAAGCTAAGGAAGGCCTTGTATGGTCTTAAGCAGGATCCCAGAGTTTGGTATGACAAGATTGATGGCTTTCTTAAAAGCCCGGGCTTTCAGAAAAATGATGCTGATGCAAATCTTTACTTCAAGGTAAGAGGTAACCAACCTATTATACTAATCCTATATGTTGATGATCTCTTTCTAACAGGATATGAAGGGATAATAGCCTGGTGTAAGAGGGAGCTAACCTCATAATTCTAGATGAAATACTTAGGTTTGATGCATTACTTCCTAGGATTGGAAGTATGACAAAGACAGGGCGAGATATTTCTTGCACAAGGAAAATACGCATTGGATGTACTAAAGAGGTTTGGTATGATAGTTACCGTCCATGTCTACTTCGATGATTACCAACCCTAGGAAGCTGCATGAGCAAATCCATGTCTACTCCGATGATTACCAACCTAAGGAATCTGCATGATTATGATACAGGTTCATATTTGGTGGATCCCACCATGTATAGGCAGTTGATTAGATCATTGATGTACATGATCCAGACTAGGCTAGATATATGCTATGCAGTGATTGCAATGAGTCAGTTCATGACTGAACTGAGACATATACATTGGGTGGCATCAAATCACATATTGAGATATCTCAGAGGGACCATTACTTATGGTCTAAGATATGCATTCAATGGTGGTTTATTTCTGCATGGGTATGCATATGTTGACTAGGCAGAAATCCCAGTGGATAGGAAGAGTACTTCCAGATACTGCTTCAGTTTAGGATCCTCTATGATCTCTTGGTCGAGCTGGAAGAAGGGATCCATTGCACAGAGTACAACAGAGGTTGAGTACATTGCAGCAAGTGATTCTAGCAAGGAAGCAATATGGCTCAAAAAATTGGTTTCTGGGTTGTTTGGTGACAAGCTCGAGACGACGGTGGTTCACTGTGATAATCAAAGTTGCATAAAATTGACAGAGAACTCGGTATTTCATGATAGGTTAAAAAATATTGACATGAGGTACCACTACATCCGAGACTTGGTCCAGAGAAAAACTGTAAAGTTATAGTACATAGCCATGAGCAAGCAGGTAGTTGATATCCTGACCAAGCCTATGACCTCGAGACAGTTTGTGTAGCTAAGAGGCAAGCTTGGTGTGGCTGAGAATGACTCCCTCGCTGAGAGTGAGTATTAAATTTGGTAGCATCGACTGTCATTCTCCAACGAGAGGCCATATGGGCCACCCTGAGGATAGCCAGGGAGATTTGGAGAATCAACCAGTCTTGTGAGGTATTGACAAAAGCCAAGGGGAATGTACAACCTCTGTGAGTCAAACCAAAATTCAAGACGAACGGGATGCTATGTAAGTCTAATGCAAAAGTCAGGGGGAACGTACAACCTCTGTGAGCATAGACAATCTAGTACAAAAGTCAGGGGGGATGTACAACCCCTATGATCATAGTCAGACTAGTACAAAATTCAGGGGGAACATACAACCTTTGTAAGCCTAGTCAAGCCTTGTGATCCATGAGAAAAAGTCAAGGCATCTAGCAAAAGTTAGTTTGAATATAAAATTCCTATGAGCTAGAAACAAAGGATATTCCTAATATTGAAAATGATATAAATGTATTGATCTAGTGTGTTGGCACATGTAACATTATCCACCATGAAGAGAATTTTGAATTTCCTTGTAAATAGTTGAGTTGTAATTGAAGTCTCATGTCTATTTCTATTTTAGAACTAAAGTGTAATGTTGAGTTGTGACTGAAGTCTCAAGTCTAGTTCTATTTTCAAACTAAAGTATACCATTCTCAAGTCTAGTTCTATTTTCGAACTAAACTGTAATGTTGAGTTGTAACTGAAGTCTCAATTCTAGATCTATTTTCGAACTAGAGTATACCATTCTCAAGTCTAGTTCTAAGTTCGAACTAAAGTATGAAGATGAGTTATGATTGAAGCATGCAAACAAGTTAATATTTCGAGTCTATCCTCTTCAGCCTATATAAGTAGAGGTCGACCCCTCTCTTAAACACAATTTTGATATGTAGGTTAAGGGTGAAGCAATAGAGGCGCATATCAGTGATAAAGAGGAAACATACCAAAGAAGCATATCAGTGATAAATAGGCAGCATACCAAAGAAGCATATCAGTGTTGTATATCAACAATAGAGGTTGCATATCAGAGGCATATATCACCAGCATATCAGTGTTGCATATCAACAATAGAGGCAGCATATCAGAGGTGTATTTTAGCAAGGTCTCTTAGGTCTTTGTCAGGTCAGAGTCATCTTGGCAAGCTCTTTAAGAGAAAAACATTCATGGTGGATATTTGTAAGTGATCATACATTATTAATGCAATAAAGGAATATCATTTGCTGGGGTTTTTCTCCCTGTACAGGGTTTCCCTAGGGTATATGTGTTGTTGATGTGCATGCTTACTTATCTACATAGTTATTGCTATTCGGTTATGATTTGGTAATGTTGAAGTGTATTAAGTTGGAATCAAAGTGTTGAAGAAAATAAAAGAATTAATCTGCATAAGAAATCAATCTCATAATTTAACATGAACTAGATGCCATATTCTGTGTGATCTGGAAAGGTTACTAGTTCTGTATGAACTAGATGCTAGCTTTTATGTGAGCTGTCGAGGTTACTAGTTTTGTATGAACTAGATGCCAAATTATGTGTGATCTGGCCCATTGCCTAGTTCTGTATGAACTAGATAAAGCCCTGTGATGACATAAATTCCAAATGGATGATGAGACCCTGGATGCATGACGTGGTGAGAAAACGTCTTCAATATAGATTCGTGGAAAGTCAACAAGTCAATGGTCAAGTGTACACAAGTGTAGAAGCAGTCATGATGATCATGTAAGAGGAATCCCTTCCTTGTTAAGAGGGAGTGTTGAAGTTTGAGTAACTTTGGAATATATTCTTATTATATCTATATTTTATTAGACCAAGTCAAAACCCTAAAAGAATAATATTATGTTTTATTTGTAAATTTGGCCCTATTGTGCCTTTGTAAAATCAAAATGTAAATTAGAAAGTGTCATTTGTATAAGTCGGCCTTGGCCTAATTTCAGGGTGAATCAACTTTTATTTATAAGAGGCTAGGTGCCTCATTTGGATAACATACACAACACAAGTTCTCTCTCTCAAGGAAAAGTGCACAAGTCTTAGGAGGAGACACATGTACAGAGTAAGATTGTTTTTGTGGAGGGTTTTGGTTATCTGTTGGAGGTCTATCTTGGTCTAGTTGTGTGCTACCCTATTTCGGTTAGGGTTTCTGGTATATATTCTAGTTATCTTCTATTTTGTCATATCTCTTTTGGAGAGAGACGTTGTACTTGTTGACAAATCTATATTGAAGAAGCTTTGCTAGGTTTTCTCCCCCAAGAGAATTTCCTAGGATAAATCTTATGTATATTTTGGATGCCTTTCTTTCAGTGATCTTTATGTATGTAGTTATTGTTATAATTGTTAAAATTTAAATAATATTGAATACACTTAACTACTTAAGTGAAATTTTAATAGGAAGAATATGTGGCAGCCTTAGAAGCGACAAAGGAGATTGTGTGGCTCAAGAAAATACTTGAATATTTGCAAAAGAAACAAGTGAATTCTAATCATAGTATAGTTGAAAATACATTTGTAGTCAAGTTGGAAAATAATCCTAGATTCCATGATTAAACAAAGAACATCAATACAAAGTATCACCTAATTCGATATCATGTAGAGGCCAAGACAATTCACCTGAGACAATGTTTCAAAAATGAGCAAATTGTGGACATCTTCACCAATGCGCTTGGAAGTGAAAAAAATGATAATTTTAGAATGATGCATGGACTCACACACACCCCTTCATATTAAAAGGGATAATTTTGGACATGTAATCCTTGGGATTGCAGTCTTTGTAACACTAATGTACATATGAAGCATCATAAGTGATAGGAGTCATACGTTGGAGAAGACCAATGATTGCATTTTGTAAATTTATTGAGCTTCGTGCTAATGGAATAATCATCCCCTGGAGTTATGATTTCTTCTCACTCCTAGCCTGACAATAAGAAACAAAAAAATGACTAAGTATGTACCAATATACAAAAACATTGATCAACAAAAGTGGATAACAAGTCTTAACTTGTGATAAGTTGTTGATATGTACTTGTTATTTCATTCTTATGTATATATAAAATGTACTTTGTTACCTAAACTTTGTATAATTGTATATATGATTTTCATCTTATGTTCTCATGGTGAATGAGTAGGTTCTAGCATTGTTTGATACATTGATTTATCATGCACAATTAGTAGATTTGGTTGCTATGACAAATATGTTGTTCATAGGTTATTTTTCTATATTGCATGAGTTTTCTAACAACAGGTACATTGGGTAAGAAAAAATGAGTATTTGGTATAGCTAGAAGCTTCAACCAAATTCATTAGAAACAATAAGAAGGAAGGGACAATAATATATATTAAAAAATATAATATTTTTTATTAAAAGAAGAATTTTTTAAAAATTGAAATAGAACATAACTGATTGTTTCCATAACTTAAACTATTTTATCCTTTTTAATCCTCTTGTAGTGGTCATGTGTTCAATCATTGTAAATTTACTCATGTCCTTATCATTCCCATGTTCAAATATACATAGATTGGGTTTGTGTAAAATTAAATCAACCCTTTACTAACTATGCATAACTATATATAATATATATCTAGTTCGATGTTATATTTTGTAAATTTGACCTACAACTTCATTCCATTGTGTTGGAACCTCATGTTTTGTTGGTTCATCCCACTTCGATGGGAGACAATCGGTCGGATGGTTGACTCACAATTGGAGAGTCAGTTGGGCGGGAGACCAGAATTTGACAACATTCAATCGAGTAGTCGACGGGCCTGTTGATCGTACAATAGACTAACAATCGAAGATAGTCAGACGATGGATCAACCTACCAAGAAATTGACTATGGGTTGGATGAATGGATGTTTAGGTCGACTTGGCTAGACTAGCCAACTAGATAGTGCGGATTTGACTAAGACTACTCTAACCACCGAAGGTTATATGTGAACAAGATCTTCCTGATTCAAAGGAAGTTGGTTAGATCTTTGAGACTATAAATAAAGGATCCAATGGGTCATTATCATTATGTGAATCATGGTGAACATGTATTCAATAATGGATTGCGATGTTCTGATCATGATGTGATGTGCTTAAGTGTTGAAACGATTTCTTTAGACACCATCGATCTTCTATGAAGTTTATTTCTCTTCATTTATTATGTAGAATTCTATTATTGTTCCACTCAGGGTTACACCCAATCCCCAACATTATATCAAAGCAATTGGTTTAGACCTCGCTTGTTGTCTGCAAATATAGTTGAGTAAGATCTATTTGTGATTGACTTTGGGTCGTTGATTTGTCAAATGTAACCCGTGGATCAGATCAGATCCGTTAGATATCAAAGATGGATTCTAGATCAATCCAGTTGTTCGAAATGGATTGAACTATGATATTTGGGCACCAGATATGGAAATATTTCTAAAGAGTAAGGGAATTTGGAAGTATACCAAGATGAATATTCTAGACAAAAAAAATGACTAGGTGAAGTTTATCATTAACAATAAGAAGGATGAGGGCGTAGGGCTCATCATCTTCCCTCATCAAGTCTGGAGAAAGATGAAATTTCTGTTTGATAAAGTTGATGAAAGCCAAGTTATGCAATCAGAAAAAAAGTTGATCTCTCTTAATCCTCATTCCTTCGAAAGAATTGAGGACTACTTGGTACGTGTGAACGAGCTATAGTTGAAATTAGGTGAATGTGGGAATAATTTCCAGAAGAAATATGGACAACTCATCAAGCTGGTTTCGATGAATCTGAGAACACTTTTTGATGTTCTTTTTTCCACGTTTTGGACAAACCGGAAAGCATGCAAAGAAGATCATAAGGATCATACCTTTGACACTTTTTGTGGCTCGCTAGTTAATGATGAACAAGGATTGATTTATGAAGAGAAGCTTGGTGGTAAACATCAAACTCACTTTCTCAAGAGAAAGGGAAAGATGAATTACAAGGAAATATGACGCTTTGAATTTCCTATACATAGACTGGAATACCTTGACCAAAAAGATAAAATGCATACTAATGAGTTGACATCAACCCAGAAGAATCGAAAGAAGAAAAAATGTCTTTATTGTGGAAAGACCGGACATGTTGAGAAGAATTGTTGGAAGAAGGAATGCCACCTAAAGGAGAAGGTCAAGCAACTTGAAGGAGACATGTCAACTGTTCATCAACTTGTTGATAATTTCACCTTCCAAGTTAGAACTTCTCAAATGTTTCTTTCCCATGCTGCACAACATGAATGGGTTGTTGATTATGGGTGGATTCATCATATGGCCAAGGATGCTTCCTTGTTCACGTCCTTGAATATAGTTGTCGAGGGGAAGATCTATGTAGTTGATTACTTCACTCTCGACATTGTTGTTCGTGATGATTTTTATTTTCAACATGGGAAAATTTTTGACATATATCATGTTCCCACCTTGAGAACAAATTTGTTGTCGATCTATGAGCTAACATAGAAAGGGAAGATTGTGGAGTTTTGGCCAGATCGTTTCCTTGTTAAGGATATGAATAATGGTAATCCTATTATCGTCGAAGATTTTCTCGACTCAAAGGAAGACCTATACAAGTTTTGTGACCTCCCTCGACAATATCCTAAATTGAATTCTCTTGTTGCTCACATTGATGAACGAAGTCAAATTTGGAACAAACGACTTAGACACCTCAATTATCGAAGTATGAAGTTGATGTCCACACAGAACATGGTTGTGGGTTTACCTAAATTTATTCCACCTAATGGAGTTTGGAGAGGATGTGTGTTGGGAAAGCATCATCAACTACTTTTTTACTTTGACAAACCATGGAGAGCACAAAACATATTGTAATTGGTACACAAATATCTATGATGTATCAATCAGCCTTCCTTAGCAGGTGCAAAGTATGTCATAACCTTTATTGATGATCTCTCTTGATTCAATTGGGTCAATTTCTTGAAAAATAAGTCATGTCTTTGAAAAGTTCAAGGAATTTCAGGCATTTGTTGAAACACAATGTGATCAACCTATCAAGTGCTTGAGATTTGACAATGGCAACAAGTATGTAAATTGACCATTTGAGGAATAACTTACTCATTCTGGTATTTCCTAAAAATGGTTGGTCCCTCACACTCCTGAACAGAATGGTGTTGCTGAACCTAAGAATTTGACATTGGTTGAAATGAATTGTTATATTTTACAGGCCAAAGATATGCCTACTCATTTTTGGGCTGAAGTTGTCTACATTGCAAAGTATCTCTTGAGCCACATTCTGACTAGAGTTTTCAGTGTTGTGATTCCAATCGAAAGATGGTGCGGAAAGAAACCCTTAGTGGGTCGCCTCCATGTCTTTGGTTGTGTTTCTTAGTCTCATATTCCAGATGATTACAGGAAGAAACTGGATGGAAAGAGTCATGTTTGTATCATGATGGGTTAATTTGAAGAGTCTAGAGACTATCAACCATTTGACCATGTCAGACGACAAATTATTATTAGAATAAATGTGTTTTTTGATGAGAAGTCTTCAGGAATTAATTTGTTGAATGATTCTCTTGGTTTATTATAGGATGGTCCCTTTGATATCGTTGATGACATCAAATCACATGTTCCTTTGTTCAACATTTGGACTAGGAAATTGAACTTTACTCTTATTTTGACTGGGTCGTCGATTGTTGTTATGGAATCAACTAGACAATCGATCTCTGTTTTGATCAGTCCTCTGTCTTCTTAGACTGAAATTATTCCTTCCTATGATCGACCTTCTGTAACCAATATCAATTCACCCTTTTCTTGTCTACCCTAATGGGATGCTAAGACGATTGAAGCTATTGGTCCTAATGTCGGTGATATCTCTTCAGGCCAACAAACTCATCGTTAGAAGCAACAAGTCAATGCTTTTTTGATGACTCATGTTCTTGAAATATGTGATCTTGTTTCTTACTCAGATGCACAAGGCCAAATTGAATGGAAGAAATCTATGCAAGATGAAATGAAATCTCTTTTGAAAAACAATTCTTGGGATTTAGTTCCTCGAACTCAAGGGAAGAACATTGTGAAATGTCGATGGTTCTATAAAACCAAATTTACCTTTAAAGGTATTGTTGAGAATCATAAAGTAAGCTTGGTCGTAGAATTTTTTTCTCAATAGGAAGGCATCGACAACACAGAGACCTTTTTCCCCTTTTGCAAAGATGAATTGTGTTCGACTTATTCTTTCTCTTGTTTCTCATTTTAACTGGTAGATCCACCAGATGGATGTGAAAAGTTCCTTCCTTCATGGAAATTTATTTGAAGAAATTTTCATGCGACAACCCCATGGTTTTGTGAAAAATTCCACACTTGTCTCTCGACTCTTTATGGTTTGAAACAAGCTCCAAGAGATTGGTATGCTAAGATCAACCATTTCTTTCTCACTATTGGATTCAAATGCTGGAATATGCTCACAATCTTTATGTATTACGTAATAATGGTAATACCTTGATTGTTGTTGTATATGTTCATGACCTAGTCATAACTGACAATAATATTGATCTCAACTTTAGATTGAAGAAACAACTTGTTGACACCTTTGATATGAAAAACCTTGGTCTTCTGCATTATTTTCGCGGTCTTCAAGTTTTACCTTTGACTGATGGTTTGTTTATTTATCAATCTAAATATGTATTAGATCTATTGACACATTTTAAGATGGAAGACTACACACAATGTGCTACTCCTTTTTAGTTTGGAGTTAGGCTAAGTAAACCTATCAGTCTCCAAAATTCGATGCTACTCTTTATCGACAACTGGTTGGCACCTCATTTATCTCACTTACAGTCGACCTAATATCTCTTTTTTTTTTTGTTAGTTTGGTTTCTCTATTTATGTAGGATCCCATAGGAAGCAACTGGAAAGTTGTCAAAATAATTGTTTGTTATCTCAAAAGTACCACTCATCTTGGTATCAAATATTTTCTAAGTTCATATTCGTTAGTCCTCTTTACTAAGTTCAAATGGACAAGCGGCAATTATGATAAAAAATCTGCCTCTAGCTATGTTTTTTTCTTTAGCACTGGACTACTGCTTTGTTCGTGCAAGAAACATAAGGTATTTTATGCTGACTACAAAAGCTAAGTATCGGTGTTTTGTTAATGTAGGAACATAGGTTGTTTGATTTCTCCATCTTTTGGCTAAAATTGGGTTTCTTGTATAGACCTAGACCACTCTCTACTATGAAAATCAAACTGTTATTCAAGTTGCTGACAATCTTTGTAACATGCCCTAAATATTCAACATTAATGAGTATAGGAATACTATGAATGTGGAAAGTTTTTTTTTTCCTTTTTTTTAAATAACATGCACATAAAGTAATACATGATAATTGTAACGATTCTCCATTTAACCGAACACGAGAGTAATCAATCTACGATGCAAACATAAAATTTAAACTACTTTTTGTCATAAGATTGGACTCTTCTAAAAATACCTAAAAATTAATGCTTCCTAAAATGATGTCGTACTAAAATTTAACCCTTCAATTCTTTCATTTCAAAAATTTTCTTTTAAAGTTTAGTCAAGTGGAATCACTGAATTCAAACTATAACCACAAAATCTCATAGGAGTTGAACCCATTTATACTACCAATGATATACTACTAACAAGATATCTATCTCTTCCTTGATCCACCTTTAGTTGGAATAAAACTAACATTTCCTTATTAATTATTATAATTCAATGACTTTATAGACTTCTAAATCAAGTCTCTGGATCAATGTTTTCAAAGGTTTTTATTGTAAAAGCGTATTTGGAAAAATGCACAATGTTATTTTCATAAAGGATGAACACATAATAATATAACAGATGGTGGCAAATGAAACATTAATAGCAACCAAAAGAATGTAAAAATCAAAGTAACTATAATTGTCATTCGAACAAAGGACTAGAAAGGAGACATTTCCACCACATTAATAAACAATATGTTCCATAATAACCACAACAACATTAGGCGGATTTACGGTATTAGTATCTTATCTATATACATAGGTATCTATTAGTGGACAACCTGAATATTATTTTAAAATATATATGTACAGAAGAGACATTACGGTAATTTCCAAAAGCCCAACCAATATAAACACATGAGAAAAATTTGAGACCTATTAATTAAGAAAACAATTTAACCACCCATTTAGCTTTCCAACCAACTTGTAGCTAGATTCCCTACACGATACATTCATATCCTACTTGAATCACGGTGGCAATGTTTGAAATAGAACATTACAACAATAATTACAACAACAATTATGACAATAATTACAACAAGTTAACTTCTTTAAGCCCATGTTTATTCTCTAAATGCCACTTATCACGAATAATTCTTCATGTAAAAACATAGGAGAAGCTACGTGCCATCTTACACCACACATCAGTGACAACATACATCAGTGACAGATCAACAAATACCTATCTCCAGTTAGTTAACTAAACAAAATCTAACTATCAACCTCAAGAATTGAAATCTCAAAACATACCACTCATCCAAAATTTGGTAGATTTTCAAGTTTATAACAATTACTGAACTTTAATATTGATCTCGATTAATTTGACAGAGAAATACAATTATTTCCAGTCTGTTATGTCATGCAACACATTAATTTTATTGTGTATAATCGATTTTTTTTTTTTTTTAATTCATGAGAAGAACCCAAGGAAGATATGTATGTAGTTTCCTTCTGTGAGTCTCGACGCTAGAAGTGGCTATAATGGATTGGATGAAAACCCTTCTCTAGATAATTAGGATTTTAAGTGCGAATCTGATGAGGGAATACGTCAATTGCATGACCTAAAGCATATAAAACAAAATTAAATAAAAAATATTGTTTATTATTCAAGGTTTAGGGATTTTTTCTCACATTTCCCAATGTGTTCTTATTTTTTCTCTTAGTTGTCCTTTAGTTCCCAAATCTTTCATTTAATTTGTGTACCCTAGATAGATCTTAGTTTGAGTTGGATTAGGAGTCTTCTTTTTGTTAGGATTAGTGGTATATTGACTCAAGATGCTACTCTATGTGGACCACCTTTTCTCTCATGTTTTAATTTATTTTAATTTATAAATATTTTTTATTATTTTCATGCTCACATGTCCATTTACCCAAGTTTATTCTTATTTCTTTATTCAATTAAATTGCTAGTCTAATTATTTTATTCCCTTTTCTATGGTTTACTTAAACAAACCTCTTTAGACTTAGACTCTTTGTTATTTTCTTTTTTATAATTTAATAATCAATTGACTCCTCTTTCTAAAAATGTCAAAGTATTTTATTTTTATTTTCTAAGCCTTCTAGATTTTTATTACTCACATTTGATTATGTGACATGCCCTTCAAGACACACCTTTGTACTCCAAGGGTTCCCCTCGCCTTTGACTAGTTTTGGAAGTTTGTCTGACACTTGGAGTCAACACTCCACTTGGTTGACCTTGTGAGAGACTAAGGGTTGTCTAAGGAATAAGGACTTCGCCTTATTGTGCACCCCTTAGAATTCTTCGTGAACGAATGTCTCAATCTTCCCTCACGACATCGTGAACCTCTTGGAATGAGGTAATCGTTAACCATACGTTTAGGTCACGGTGGGAGTGCTAGTAGGCTATGACAGGGATACTTCCACACCTCTCCCTCAACTGTCAGGTTTATGTGCATGACCCCTTTACTCCTTATGTGAGTCGGATTAGAAAGCATCACAGAACCAACATCCAATGACAAGAACACTGTCAACAATACATATACATAACATCCATACTAAAATCATCATATAAATCACATGCGTGTAAATAAATTACTCAAACCAAATACAAGTCCACTCCTTGACTCAATCTGGAGTCCAAGGAAGTTCGTTGATGCCATCAACATCATCAACCTATCATGTATCATGCACACTCAGGGAAACTCATAAATAATACCTGTCAATACATATATACATCTACAAATTAACATATAATCACAATGAGATCATATAATAACTCATAAGCAGAGCATAATCATAATGTATCATAACTTGATCACTTGCTCGTAAGTGTCCTCAAAGAATAATTCAGTATAAAATGTGTTAAGTAGAACTAGATGTTACATACAACCCCTCTTGTTTTAAACTTCATCCCGAAGTTTGTACAATATCAATAATGGTAGAAATAAATGTATTTGACACAGATCTGCATATCTAATCTATCAAACAAATAAGGAAATTGTTGGCGCGGCTCATATGTGTCCTCCCAAGTAGTCGAGTGTGGACTATAATTGTCCCACTAGACCCTAACCTAATCGACTATTCGACGCCGTAGTTGTCAAGTGCGATGGTTTAGAATGAGGATTGGCTCCGCCATGAGAGCACCCTCATCCGACACCTGCAAAGAACTCAAGCCAATAACATGTGACAGATCTGAAATATAATGTCGCAAAACAAATACATGAAATACATTGTGCATATGCCTCAAAGAACCAGGCAAGGCTAGTCGGTAAACCATGGGTCCTTTTATTTCTACAACTTTGAAAGGTCCCACAAACCTATGAGAGATTTTAGCACCCTTTCCAAACTTTATCGAACCCTTATGCAGTTTCACTTGTAGGAAAACCTTATTGCCAACCTCATAACTACGGTCAATGCGATGCGCATCATCATAACTCATATGTCGATCTTGTGCTTATTTAATCCTTTGTCTTATCGATCACATTTGTTCTTCCATTTCTTGGATCATTTATGGTCCCACCAGGACCCTATCCTCGAGTCTATCCCAACTTAGAGGTGTATGGCATGGTCGTCCATAAAGAAACTCAAATGGTGCCATCTTAATCGAACTTTGATAGTTGTTGTTGTATGTGAATTCTACCAATGGTAATAATTCTTCCTAGCATTTCTGTTGATCCATTACATACATGCACAACATATCCTCTAAAGTATGATTTGTTCTTTCAGTTTGGCCATCTGTCTCGGGGTGATATGTTGTGCTAAAATTCAGTTTCGTTCCCAAAGCCTCTTGGAAACTAGTCCAAAACCATCCTGTAAACATTGATCCACGATCGTATATGATCTTTCTTGGTACTCCATGAAAATTCACAATCTCGCTAACAAAAAATCTAGTTTTGTCTGACGCTTGATACGTCGTACGCACTGGAATAAAGTGTGCACTCTTTGTCAGAGTGTCAATGACTACGAAAATTGAATCATGTATCCTTGTCGTCAGTGGCAATCCAACAATAAAATCCATCGAAATGACTTCCATTTTGATTCAAGAATCGTGTATGGCTATATCAATCCCGTTGGATGTCTATGTTCAACCTTCACTTGTTGACATTCCAGACATCTTGCCACATAATTTACTATGCATTTGTCGTGCGTTCAGGTCACTCTGAGTAAAAATATGTTGCAATCTACAGTGATATGTCTTTAATTCAATTTTTTTTCTAATCATATAATGTCTCCAAACTCGTAAGGCATATACAATTGCTAATAACTCCAAATCATGTGTTTCATAATTCTCTTCATGCATTCATAATTTCCTTGAAATGTAATCGATCAATCGACCGTCTTGCATCAAAACCTCTCCTAGACCTTCCTTGGATGCATCCGTGCATACCAAGAATTATTTGTCCATGTTGGGAACCTTCAGTATCGGCGTTGTCATTAACAACTCCTTAATCTTTTGAAATGTTTCCGTTCATTTCCATGTCCATACAAATTTCTTGTTTTTCTTCTGCAATTTCGTAATTGGATTTGCTATCTTCAAAAAACCTTCGACGAAGCATCGATAATAACCTGCTAACCCCATAAAGCTACATACTTCTTGTACATTCATCAGTGTTGGCCATTCCATAATATCCTCAACCTTCATTGGATCCCCAGTAATACCTTCTCTAGATATGATATGTCCCAAATAATGAATCTTGGACTGGTAAAAGGAACACTTCGACAACTTTACGTACAATTTGTTTTCTCTTAGACACTGTAATACCAATCTCAAGTGTTCGACGTGCTCTTCTCTCATTCGAGAATAAATAAGTATATCATCAATGAATACTTGAACAATATTTTCCAAGTATTCTCGGAGCACCCCATTCATCAAACTCATGAATACGTTCAGGGCATTAGTCAATCCAAATGGTAAAAAGGTAAACTCATAGTGTCCAAATCTCGTCTTAAATGCGGTTTTAGGGATATATTCCTCCTTAATTCTTAACTGATGATATACCTGTTAGCACTCGGTAAATTTCCTAGAGGTTGAAAAGAAGAAATCTACAAAGGTAACCTTAACCAACCGCTTTTAAAGCTGGGATCTAGCCCTTCCAGCTTCAGAGAGGGATCTCTCTATATGATTTAGCTTTGTTTTGACTT
>SNQJ01S0004567.1:225672-248486 GCA_010110895.2 Picea sitchensis
AAGTCAAAACAAAGCTAAATCATATAGAGAGATCCCTCTCTGAAGCTGGAAGGGCTAGATCCCAGCTTTAAAAGCGGTTGGTTAAGGTTACCTTTGTAGATTTCTTCTTTTCAACCTCTAGGAAATTTACCGAGTGCTAACAGGTATATCATCAGTTAAGAATTAAGGAGGAATATATCCCTAAAACCGCATTTAAGACGAGATTTGGACACTATGAGTTTACCTTTTTACCATTTGGATTGACTAATGCCCTGAACGTATTCATGAGTTTGATGAATGGGGTGCTCCGAGAATACTTGGAAAATATTGTTCAAGTATTCATTGATGATATACTTATTTATTCTCGAATGAGAGAAGAGCACGTCGAACACTTGAGATTGGTATTACAGTGTCTAAGAGAAAACAAATTGTACGTAAAGTTGTCGAAGTGTTCCTTTTACCAGTCCAAGATTCATTATTTGGGACATATCATATCTAGAGAAGGTATTACTGGGGATCCAATGAAGGTTGAGGATATTATGGAATGGCCAACACTGATGAATGTACAAGAAGTATGTAGCTTTATGGGGTTAGCAGGTTATTATCGATGCTTCGTCGAAGGTTTTTTGAAGATAGCAAATCCAATTACGAAATTGCAGAAGAAAAACAAGAAATTTGTATGGACATGGAAATGAACGGAAACATTTCAAAAGATTAAGGAGTTGTTAATGACAACGCCGATACTGAAGGTTCCCAACATGGACAAATAATTCTTGGTATGCACGGATGCATCCAAGGAAGGTCTAGGAGAGGTTTTGATGCAAGACGGTCGATTGATCGATTACATTTCAAGGAAATTATGAATGCATGAAGAGAATTATGAAACACATGATTTGGAGTTATTAGCAATTGTATATGCCTTACGAGTTTGGAGACATTATATGATTAGAAAAAAAATTGAATTAAAGACATATCACTGTAGATTGCAACATATTTTTACTCAGAGTGACCTGAACGCACGACAAATGCATAGTAAATTATGTGGCAAGATGTCTGGAATGTCAACAAGTGAAGGTTGAACATAGACATCCAACGGGATTGATATAGCCATACACGATTCTTGAATCAAAATGGAAGTCATTTCGATGGATTTTATTGTTGGATTGCCACTGACGACAAGGATACATGATTCAATTTTCGTAGTCATTGACACTCTGACAAAGAGTGCACACTTTATTCCAGTGCGTACGACGTATCAAGCGTCAGACAAAACTAGATTTTTTGTTAGCGAGATTGTGAATTTTCATGGAGTACCAAGAAAGATCATATACGATCGTGGATCAATGTTTACAGGATGGTTTTGGACTAGTTTCCAAGAGGCTTTGGGAACGAAACTGAATTTTAGCACAACATATCACCCCGAGACAGATGGCCAAACTGAAAGAACAAATCATACTTTAGAGGATATGTTGTGCATGTATGTAATGGATCAACAGAAATGCTAGGAAGAATTATTACCATTGGTAGAATTCACATACAACAACAACTATCAAAGTTCGATTAAGATGGCACCATTTGAGTTTCTTTATGGACGACCATGCCATACACCTCTAAGTTGGGATAGACTCGAGGATAGGGTCCTGGTGGGACCATAAATGATCCAAGAAATGGAAGAACAAATGTGATCGATAAGACAAAGGATTAAATAAGCACAAGATCGACATATGAGTTATGATGATGCGCATCGCATTGACCGTAGTTATGAGGTTGGCAATAAGGTTTTCCTACAAGTGAAACTGCATAAGGGTTCGATAAAGTTTGGAAAGGGTGCTAAAATCTCTCATAGGTTTGTGGGACCTTTCAAAGTTGTAGAAATAAAAGGACCCATGGTTTACCGACTAGCCTTGCCTGGTTCTTTGAGGCATATGCACAATGTATTTCATGTATTTGTTTTGCGACATTATATTTCAGATCTGTCACATGTTATTGGCTTGAGTTCTTTGCAGGTGTCGGATGAGGGTGCTCTCATGGCGGAGCCAATCCTCATTCTAAACCATCGCACTTGACAACTACGGCGTCGAATAGTCGATTAGGTTAGGGTCTAGTGGGACAATTATAGTCCACACTCGACTACTTGGGAGGACACATATGAGCCGCGCCAACAATTTCCTTATTTGTTTGATAGATTAGATATGCAGATCTGTGTCAAATACATTTATTTCTACCATTATTGATATTGTACAAACTTCGGGATGAAGTTTAAAACAAGAGGGGTTGTATGTAACATCTAGTTCTACTTAACACATTTTATACTGAATTATTCTTTGAGGACACTTACGAGCAAGTGATCAAGTTATGATACATTATGATTATGCTCTGCTTATGAGTTATTATATGATCTCATTGTGATTATATGTTAATTTGTAGATGTATATATGTATTGACAGGTATTATTTATGAGTTTCCCTGAGTGTGCATGATACATGATAGGTTGATGATGTTGATGGCATCAACGAACTTCCTTGGACTCCAGATTGAGTCAAGGAGTGGACTTGTATTTGGTTTGAGTAATTTATTTACACGCATGTGATTTATATGATGATTTTAGTATGGATGTTATGTATATGTATTGTTGACAGTGTTCTTGTCAGTGGATGTTGGTTCTGTGATGCTTGCTAATCCGACTCACATAAGGAGTAAAGGGGTCATGCACATAAACCTGACAGTTGAGGGAGAGGTGTGGAAGTATCCCTGTCATAGCCTACTAGAACTCCCACCATGACCTAAACGTATGGTTAATGATTACCTCATTCCAAGAGGTTCACGATGTCGTGAGGGAAGATTGAGACATTCGTTCACGAAGAATTCTAAGGGGTGGACAATAAGGCGAAGTCCTTATTCCTTAGACAACCCTTAGTCTCTCACAAGGTCAACCAAGTGGAGTGTTGACTCCAAGTGTCAGAAAAACTTCCAAAACTAGTCAAAGGCGAGGGGCACACTTGGAGTACAAAGGTGTGTCTTGAAGGGCATGTCACATAATCAAATGTGAGTAATAAAAATCTAGAAGGCTTAGAAAATAAAAATAAAATACTTTGACTTTTTTAGAAAGAGGAGTCAATTGATTATTAAATTATAAAAAGGAAAATAACAAAGAGTCTAAGTCTAAAGAGGTTTGTTTAAGTAAACCATAGAAAATGGAATAAAATAATTAGACTAGCAATTTAATTGAATAAAGAAATAAGAATAAACTTGGGTAAATGGACATGTGAGCATGAAAATAATAAAAAAGATTTATAAATAAAAATAAATTAAAACATGAGAGAAAAGGTGGTCCACATAGAGTAGCATCTTGAGTCAATATACCACTAATCCTAACAAAAAGAAGACTCCTAATCCAACTCAAACTAAGATCTATCTAGGGTACACAAATTAAATGAAGGATTCAGGAACTAAAGGACAACTAAGAGAAAAAATAGGAGCACATTGGGGAATGTGAGAAAAAATTCCTAAATAAATAAAATAAAAAGGGAATTTAGTTGTACAACTTGGGAAGAGTGTGACACATGTAGTAGGTGAATAATCCTTTAATTAAATTATTAAAAATTAAATAATTGTGCATGAGGACATGTGTCAATGAGGATTTTTTTATAAATAATTGGAGAGAAAGGGAGAGGTGATCTCACCTTTGTTAGTACTGTTATGCTGCCAATTTTTTTCTCGACTAAGTTTTACTTGTGAGAGTTGGGTTTCAAAGCTTGAAAGGAGTGAAAGCTCTTCCTTGAGAGGCAAGCTTGGGTGCTATTATTTTCTGGTTTTTTTGTGTGGCCCCTTTGCGGCTCGGGGGGCTCAGGGAGAAGAAGAGTACCCCAAGCATTGGCTGGGAGGTACCGATAAAGTCTTGGGATTAATAGAAGGAGGAAGGATTAACAAAAGTTTCCTGTTCAAAGATCACCATCAATCTTTTGTCTTATCCAGTTACGATATTTAATTACATATAGTTTTATCAAGTTATATACTTGAATTTTTAAAATTTGCGCATGAACCCAAGATAAATCTTTCTACAATTTATACCTATTATTATAAGATGAAAGAACCTAAAGAGTAAATCTTGATTGCGGTATTTCAGTGTTTTTACTATTATGTGTCTTACCGAGTAATGGTTTACTGTATGTATATGTGAAATATTGATTAAGGCAAGCATACGCCCCTGTAATTATTTGTGCTTTAAATTATTGTAGAAAGGATATTTGAGTGTAACCCAATGTTAAAATGAGATTATGTATATTCACAGTTCACGACTTCTTCCTGCGTCTGCCTAATTAGAATTGGGATTATTTAATGTAACTTGTGAAACACCATTTTTCTCCATACCACTTTAATTCTCACACTCTTGTTAAACAATTAAAGTGAGACATGCGCAACCCATAAAAAACTGATGGTTGAAGCTATATAGATTTTTCTAATCTTGGAAAGAATCTTAGAAGTAGAGAAAAATTTCAATTATATTGCAGATCTGTTTCAAAAGATAAGAAAAGAAGAAAAATAAATAAATATATATATATATATATAAGGTATGAGGAAGGCCAACTTTACAAGTTCCCTAGACTTAGTCTCTAGTTAAAAAAATACGCCTAGATTATTATTATGGCACGTAGCTTCTCCTGGCATGGAATGATTATGTTTTTACATGAAGAATTATTCGTAATAAGTGGCATTTAGAGAATAAACATGGGCTTAAAGAAGTTAACTTGTTGTAATTATTGACATAATTGTTGTTGTAATTATTGTTGTAATGTTCTATTTCAAACATTGCCACCGTGATTCAAGTAGGATATGAATGTATCGTGTAGGGAATCTAGCTACAAGTTGGTTGTAAAGCTAAATGGGTGGTTAAATTGTTTTCTTAATTAATAGGTCTCAAATTTTTCTCATGTGTTTATATTGGTTGGGCTTTTGGAAATTACTGTAATGTCTCTTCTGTACATATATTTTTAAAAATAATATTCAGGTTGTCCACTAAGAGATACCTATGTATATAGATAAGATACTAATACCGTAAATCCGCCTAATTTTGTTGTGGTTATTATGGAACATATTGTTTATTAATGTGGTGGAAATGTCTCCTTTCTAGTCCTTTGTTCGAATGACAATTATAGTTACTTTGATTTTTACATTCTTTTGGTTGATATTAATGTTTCATTTGCCACCATATGTTATATTATTATGTGTTCATCCTTTCTGAAAATAACATTGTGCACTTTTTCCAAATGCGCGTTTACAATAAAAAAACCTTTGAAAACATTAATCCATAGACTTGATTTAGAAATCTATAAAGTCATTGAATTAGAATAATTAACAAGGAAATGTTAGTTTTATTCCAACTAAAGGTGGACCAAGGAAGAGATAGATATCTTGTTAGTAGGATATCATTGGTAGTATAAATGGGTTCAACTCCTATGAGATTTTGTGGTGATAGTTTGAATTCAGTGATTCCACTTAACTAAACTTTAAAAGAAAATTTTTGAAATGAAAGAATTGAAGGGTTAAATTTTAGTACGACATCATCTTAGGAAGCATTAATTTTTAGGTATTTTTAGAAGAGTCCAATCTTATGACAAAAAGTAGTTTAAATTTTATGTTTGCATCGTAGATTGATTACTCTCGTGTTCGGTTAAATGGAGAATCATTACAATTATCATGTATTACTTTATGTGCATGTTATTTAAAAAAAAGGAAAAAAAAAACTTGCCACATTCGTAGTATTCCTATACTCATTAATGTTGAATATTTAGGGCATGTTACAAAGATTGTCAGCAACTTGAATAACAGTTTGATTTTCATAGTAGAAAGTGGTCTAGGTATATACAAGAAACCCAAGTTCAGCCAAAAGATGGAGAAATCAAACAACCTATGTTCCTACATTAACAAAACACCGATACTTAGCTTTTGTAGTCGGCATAAAATACCTTATGTTTCTTGCACGAACAAAGCAGTAGTCCAGTGCTAAAGAAAAACACATAGCTAGAGGCGGATTTTTTATCATAATTGTCGCTTTTCCATTTGAACTTAGTAAAGAGGACTAACAAATATGAACTTAGAAAATATTTGATACCAAGATGAGTGGTACTTTTGAGATAACGAACAATTATTTTGACAACTTTCCAGTTGCTTCCTATGGGATCCTACATAAATAGAGAAACCAAACTAACAAAAAAAAAAAGAGATATTAGGTCGACTATAAGTGAGATAAATGAGGTCTCAACCAGTTGTCGATAAAGAGTAGCATCAATTTTTGGAGACCGATAGGTTTACTTAGCTTAACTCCAAATTGAAAAGGAGTAGCACATTGTGTGTAATCTTTCATCTTAAAACGTGTCAATAGATCTAATACATATTTAGATTGATAAAGAAACAAATCATCAGTCAAAGGTAAAACTTGAAGACCGAGAAAATAATGCAGAAGACCAAGGTTTGTCATATCAAAGGTGTCAACAAGTTGTTTCTTCAATATAAAGATGAGATCAATATTATTGTCAGTTATGACTAGGTCATGAACATACACAACAACGATCAAGGCATTACCATTATTACGTAATACATAAAGATTGTGAGCATATTCCAGCATTTGAATCCAAGAGTGAGAAAGAAATGGTCGATCTTAGCATACCAATCTCTTGGATCTTGTTTCAAACCATAAAGAGTCGAGAGACAAGTGTGGAATTTTTCACAAAACCACAGGGTTGTCGCATGAAAATTTCTTCAAATAAATTTCCATGAAGGAAGGAACTTTTCACATCCATCTGGTGGATCCACCAGTTAAAATGAGAAACAAGAGAAAGAATAAGTTGAACACAATTCATCTTTGCAATAGGGGAAAAAGGTCTCTATGTAGTCGATGCCTTCCTGTTGAGAAAAAAATTATGTGACCAAGTTTACTTTATGATTCTCAACAACACCTTTAAAAGTAAATTTGGTTTTATAGAACCATCGACATTTCACAATGTTCTTCCCTTGAGTTCGAGGAACTAAATCCTGAGAATGATTTTTCAAAAGAGATTTCATTTAATCTTGCATAGATTTCTCCCATTCAATTTGGCCTTGTGTATCTGAGTAAGAAACAAGATCACATATTTCAAGAACATGAATCATCAAAACAACATTGACTTGTTTCTTCTAATGATGAGTTTGTCGGCCTGAAGAGATATCACCGACATTAGGACCAACAGCTTCAATCGTCTTAGCATCCCATTAGGGTAGACAAGAAAAGAGTGAATTGATATCGGTTACAGAAGGTCGATCATAGGAAGGAAGAATTCCATTCGAAGAAGACAAAGAATTGATCAAAAAAAAGATCGATTGTCTAGTTGATTCCATAACAACAATCTACGACCCAGTCGAAATAGGAGTAAAGTTTGATTTCCCGATCCAAATGTTGAAAAAAGGAACATGTGATTTGATGTCATCAATGATATCAAATGGACCATCATATAATAAACCAAGAGAATCATTCAACAACTTAATTCTTGAAGACTTCTCATCAAAAAACGCATTTATTCTAATAATAATTTGTCGTCTGACATGGTCAAATGGTTGATAGGCTCTAGACTCTTCAAATTAACCCATCATGATACAAGCATGACTCTTTGCATCTAGTTTCTTCCTGTAATCATCTGGAATATGAGACTAATAAACACAACTGAAGACATGGAGGCGACCCACTAAGGGTTTCTTTTTGAACCATCTTTCGGCTGGAATCACAACACTGACAACTCTAGTCGGAATATGGCTCAAGAGATACTTTGCACCATAGACAACTTCAGCCCAAAAACGAGTAGGCATATCTTTGGCTTGTAAAATATAACGAGCCATTTCAACTAATGTCAAATTCTTATGTTCAACAACACCATTATGTTGAGGAGTATGAGGGACCAACCATTTTTAGGAAATACCAGAATGAGTAAGTTATTCCTCAAATGGTCGATTTACATACTTGCTGCCATTGTCAGATCTCAAGCACTTGATAGGTTGATCACATTGTGTTTCAACAAATGCTTGAAATTCCTTGAACTTTTCAAGGACATGACTTGTTTTTCAAGAAATAGACCCAATTAAATCAAGAGATATCATCAATAAAGGTTATGACATACTTTGCACCTGCTAAGGAAGGGTGATTGATACACCATAGATCTTTGTGTACCAGTTACAATATGTTTTGTGCTCTCCATGGTTTGTCAGAGTAAAAAAGTACTTGATGATGCTTTCCCAACACACATCCTCTCCAAACTCCATTAGGTGGAATAAATTTAGGTAAACCCACAACCATGTTCTATGTGGACATCGACTTCATACTTCGATAATTGAGGTGTCTAAGTCATTTGTTCCAAATTTGACTTCGTTCATCAATGTGAGAAACAAGAGAATTCAATTTAGGATATTGTTGAGGGAGGTCACAAAAATTGTATAGGTCTTCCTTTGAGTCGAGAAAAACTTTGACGATAATAGGATTACCATTCTTCATATCCTTAACAAGGAAACGATCTGGACAAAACTCCACAATCTTCCCTTTCTATGTTAGCTCATAGATCGACAACAAATTTGTTCTCAAGGTGGGAACATGATATACGTCGAAAATTTTCCCATGTTGAAAATAAAAATCGTCATGACCAACAATGTCGAGAGTGAAGTAATCAACTACATAGATCTTCCCCTCGACAACTATATTCAAGGACGTGAACAAGGAATCATCCTTGGCCATATGATGAATGCACCCATAATCAACAACCCATTCATTTTGCGCAGCATGGGAAAGAAATGTTTGAGAAGTTCTAACTTGGAAAGTGAAATTATCAACAAGTTGATGAATAGTTGACACATCTCCTTCAAGTTGCTTGACCTTCTCCTTTAGGTGGCATTATTTCTTCCAACAATTCTTCTCAACATGTCCGGTCTTTCCACAATAAAGACATTTTTTCTTCTTTCGATTCTTCTGGGTTGATGTCAACTCATTAGTATGCATTTTAGATTTTTGGTCAAGGTATTCCAGTATGTGTATAGGAAATTCAAAGCGTCCTCTTTCCTTGTAATTCATCTTTCCCTTTCTCTTGAGAAAGTGAGTTTGATGTTTACCACCAAGCTTCTCTTCATAAATCAATCCTTGTTCATAATTAACTAGCGAGCCACAAAAAGTGTCAAAGGTATGATCCTTATGATCTTCTTTGCATGCTTGCTGGTTTGTCCAAAATGTGGAAAAAAACACATAAAAAAGTGTTCTCAGATTCATCGAAACCAGCTCGATGAGTTGTCCATATTTCCTATGGAAATTATCCCCACATTTGCCTAATTTCAACTATAGCTCGTTCACACGTGCCAAGTAGTCCTCAATTCTTTCGAAGGAATGAGGATTAAGAGAGATCAACTTTTTTTCTAATTGCATAACTTGGATTTCATCGACTTTATCAAACAGAAATTTCAGATTTCTCCAGACTTGATGAGGGAAGATGATGATCCCTACGCCCTCATCCTTCTTGTCATCGATGACAAACTTCGCCTGGTCGTTTTTTTTGTCTAGAATATTCATCTTGGTATACTTCCAAAGTCCCTTACTCTTTATAAATATTTCCATATCTAGTGCCCGGATATCATAGTTCAATCCATTTCGAACAACTGGATTGATCTAGAATCCATATTTGATATCTAACGGATTTGATCTGATCCACGGGTTACAGTTGACAAATCAATGACCCAAAGTCAATCACAAATAGATATGACTCAAATATATTTGCAGACAACAAGCGAGGTCTAAACCAGTTGCTTTGATATAATGTTGGGGATTGGGTGTAACCCTGAGTGGAACAATAATAGAATTCTACATAATAAATGAAGAGAAATAAACTTCATAGAAGATCAATGGTGTCTAAAGAAATCGTTTCAACACTTAAGCACATCACATCATCATCAGAACATCGCAATCCATTATTGAATACATGTTCACCATGATTCACATATTGATAATGACCCATTGGATCCTTTATTTATAGTCTCAAATATCTAACCAACTTCCTTTGAATCACGAAGATCTTGTTCACATATAACCTTCGGTGGTTAGAGTTGACTTAGTCAAATATGCACTGTCTAGTCGGCTAGTCTAGCCAAGTCGACCTGAACATCCATTCATCCAACCCATAGTCAATTTCTTGGCAGGTTCATCCATCATCTGACTATCTTCGATTGTTAGTCTATTGTACGATCAACAGGCTCGTCGACTACTCGATTGAATGTTGTCAAATTATGGTCTCCCGCCCGACCGACTCTCCAATTGTGAGTCAACCATCCGACCAATTTTCTCCCATAGAAGTGGGATGAACCAACAAAACCAGAGGTTCCAACACAATGGAATGAAGTTGTAGGTCAAATTTACAAAATATAACATGGAACTAGATATATATTATATATAGTTATGCATAGTTAGTAAAGGGTTGATTAATTTTACACAAACCCAATCTATGTATATTTGAATATGGGAATGATAAGGACGTGAGTAAATTTACAATGATTGAACACATGACCACTACAAGAGGCTTAAAAAGGATAAAATAGTTTAAGTTATGGAAATAATCAATTATGTTCTATTTCAATTTTTGAAAAATTCTTCTTTTAATAAAAAATATTATATTTTTTAATATATATTATTGTCCCTCCCTTCTTATTGTTTCTAATGAATTTGGTTGAAGCTTCTAGCCATACCAAATAGTCATTCTTTCTTACCCAATGTACCTATTTTTAGAAAACTCATGCAATATAGAAAATAACCTATGAATAACATATTTGTCATAGCAACCAAATCTACAAATTGTGCATGATAAATTAATGTATCAAACAATGCTAGAAACTACTCATTCACCATGAGAACATAAGAAGAAAATCATATATACAATTATAAAAAGTTTGGATAACAAAGTACACTTTATATATACATAAGAATGAAATAACAAGTACATATCAACAACTTATCACAAGTTAAGACTTGTTTATCTACTTTTGTTGATCAATGTTTTTGTATATTGGTCCATACTTAGTCATTTTTCTGTTTCTTATTGTCAGGCTAGGAGTGAGAAGAAATCATAACTCCAGGGGATGATTATTCCATTAGCACGAAGCTCAATAAATTTACAAAATGAAATCATTGGTCTTCTCCAACGTATGACACTTCATATTACATTAGTGTTACAAAGACCGCAATCCCAAGGATTACATGTCCAACATTCCCCCTTTTAATCTAAAGGGGTGTGTGTGAGTCCAAGCATCATTATGAACTTATCATTTTTTCCTCTTCCAAGCGCATTGGTGAAGATGTCCACAATTTGCTCATTTTTGAAACATTGTCTCAGGTGAACTGTCTTAGCCTCTACATGATATCGAATTAGGTGATACTTTGTATTGATGTTCTTTGTTTGATCATGGAATCTAGGATTATTTTCCAAATTGATTGCAAACGTATTTTCAACTATACTATGATTAGAATTCACTTGTTTCTTTTGCAAATATTCAAGTATTTTCTTGAGCCACACAATATCCTTTGTTGCTTCTAAAGATGCCACATATTCTTCCTATTAAAATGTCACTTAAGCAATTAAGTGTATTCAATATTATTTAAATTTTAACAATTAGAACAATAACTACATACATAAATATCACTGAAATAAAGGCATCCACAATATACATAAGATTTATCTTAGGAAATTCTCTTGGGGGAGAAAACCCAGCAAAGCTTCTTCAATATAGATTCGTCAACAAGTACAACGTCTCTCTCCAAAAGAGATCTCACAAAATAGAAGATAACTAGAAGATATACCAGAAAACCTAACTGAAATAGGGTAACACACAACTAGACCAAGATAGACCTCCAAAAGATAACCAAAACCCTCCACGAAAACAACCTTACTATGTACCTGTGTCTCCTCCTAAGACTTGTTCACTTTTCCTTGAGAGAGAGAACTTGTGTTGTGTATGTTACCCAAATGAGGCACCTAGCCTCTTATAAATAAAAGTTGAGTCACCCTGAAATTAGGCCAGGGATGACTTATACAAATGACACTTTCTAATTTACATTTTACTTTTACAAAGGCACAATAGGGCCAAATTTACAAATAAAACATAATATTATTCTTTTAGGGTTTTGACTTGGTCTAATAAAATATAGATATAATAAGAATATCTTCCAAAGTTACTCAAACTTCAACACTCCCTCTTAACAAGGAAGGGATTCCTCTGGCACGATCATCATGACTGCTTCTACACTTTTGTACACTTGACCATTGACTTGTTGACTTTCCACGAATCCCTATTGAAGATGTTTTCTCACCACGTCATGCATCCAGGGTCTCATCATCCTTCTAGAATGTATGTCATCACAGGGCTTTATCTAGTTCATACAGAACTAGGCAATGCACTAGCTCACACATAATTTGGCATCTATTTCATACAAAACTAGTAACCTCGATAACTCACACAGAATCTGGCATCTAGTTCATACAGAACTAGTAACCTTTCTAGCTCACACAGAATATGGCATCTAGTTCATGTTAAATTATGAGTTTGATTTCTTATGTGGATTAATTATTTTATTTTCTTCAACACTTTGATTCCATCTTAATACACTTCAACATTACCAAATCATAACTGAATAGCAATAACTATGTAGATAAGTAAGCATGCACATCAACAACACATATACCATGTGGAAACCCTGTACATGGAGAAAAACCCCAGCAAACGATATTCCTTTATTGCATTAATAATGTATGATCACTTACAAATATCAACCATGAATTTTTTTCTCTTAAAGATCTTGCCAAGATGACTTTGACCTGACAAAGACCTAAGAGACCTTGCTGAAATACACCTCTGATATGTTGCCTCTATTGTTGATATACAACACTGATATGCTGGTGATATATGCCTATGATATGCAACATCTATTGCTGATATACAACACTGATATGCTTCTTTGGTATGCTAACTCTTTATCACTGATATGCTTCTTTGGTATGCTGCCTCTTTATCACTGATATGCGCCTTTATTGCTTCACCCTTAACCTGCATATCAAAATTGTGTTGAAGAGAGGGGTCGACCTCTACTTATATAGGCTGAAGAGGAGAGACTCGAAATAGTAACTTTTTTGCATGCTTCAATCATAACTCAGCTTCATACTTTAGTTCGAACTTAGAACTAGATTTCAGAATAGTATACTCTAGTTCGAAAATAGAGCTAGACTTGAGACTTCAGTTACAACTCAACATTACACTTTAGTTCGAAAATAGAACTAGACTTGAGACTTCAGTCACAACTCAACATTACACTTTAGTTCTAAAATATAAATAGACATGAGACTTCAGTTACAACTCGACTCTTTACAAGGCAATTCAAAATTCTCTTCATGGTGGATAATGTTACATGTGCCAATGCACTAGATCAATACATTTATATCATTTGCAATATTAGGAATATCATTTGTTTATAGCTCATAGGAATTTTATATTCAAACTAATGTTTTCTAGATGCCTTGACTTTTGCTCATGGATCACAAGGCTTGACTAGGCTTACAAAGGTTGTACGCTCCCCCTGAATTTTGCACTATTCTGTCTATGCTCACAGAGGTTGTACATCCCCCCTAACTTTTGCACTAGACTGTCTATGCTCATAGAGGTTGTACGTTCCCCCTGACTTTTTCATTAGACTTACATAGAATCCCATTCATCTTGACTTTTGTTTTGACTCACAGAGGTTGTACATTCCCCATGGATTTTGTCAATACCTCACAAGACCGGTTGATTCTCCAAATCTCCTTGGCTAGCCTCAGGGTGGCCCATATGGCCTCTCATTGGAGAATGACTATCGATGCTACAAAATTTAACACTCACTCTCAGTGAGGGAGTCATTCTCATCCACACCAAGATTGCCTCTTAGCTACACAAACTGTCTCGAGGTCAGAGGCTTGGTCAGGATATCAGCTACCTGCTCACTCGTGGCTATGTACTGTAACTTTACAGTTTTTCTCTGGACCAAATCTCGGATGTAGTGGTAACTCATGTCAATATGTTTTAACCTGTTGTGAAATACCAAGTTCTTTGTCAATTTTATGCAACTTTGATTATCATAGTGAACCACCGTCGTCTCGATCTTGTCACCAAACAACCCAAAAACCAATTTTCTGAGCCATACTGCTTCCTTGCTAGCATCACTTGCTGCAATGTACTCAGCCTCTATTGTACTCTGTGCAATGGATCCCTGCTTCTGGCTCGACCAAGAGATCATAGAGGATCCTAAACTGAAGCAGTATCTGGAAGTACTCTTCCTATCCACTGGGCTTTCTTCCCAGTCAACATCTGCATACCCATGTATAAATAAACCACCATTGGATGTATATCTCAGACCATAAGTAATGGTCCCTCTGAGATATCTCAATATGTGCTTTGCTGCCACCCAATGTCTCTATCTCAGTTCAGTCATGAACTGACTCATTGCAATCATTTCATAGCATATATTTGGCCTAGTGTGGATCATGTACATCAATGATCCAATCAACTGCCTATACATGGTGGGATCCCCCAAATATGAACCTGTATCAGAATCATGCAGCTTCCTAAGGTTGGTAATCATCGGAGTAGACATGGATTTGCAATCCATCATACCAAACCTCTTTAGTGCATCCACTGTGTATTTTCCTTGTGCCAAAAATATCTTGCCCTGTCTTTGTCATACTTCCAATCCTAGGAAGTAATGCATCAAGCCTAAGTCTTTCATATAGAATTCTAAGGTTAGATCCCTCTTACACCAGGCTATTATCCCTTCATCTCCTGTTAGAAATAGATCATCAACATACAAGATTAGTATAATAGGTTGGTTACCTCTTACCTTGAAGTAAAGATTTGCATCAAAATCACTTTTCTGAAAGCCCAGGATATTAAGAAAGCCATCAATCCTGTCATACCAAACTCTAGGAGCCTGCTTAAGACCATACAAGGCCTTCCTTAGCTTGCATACATGAGTGCCTTTTTTTATGCAATACAAAACCATGTGGTTGTTCCAAAAATACCTCATATTCAATCTTTCCATTCAAGAATGTTGTTTTTACATCCATTTAATGTAGCTTCCAACCAAGAACGAGAGCTAAAGAAATAATGGTTCGAATGGAGGTATACCTGGCTACAGGGGCAAAAGTCTCTTTGTAGTCAATTCCTTCTTTCTGAGTGAAGCCTCTGGCTACAAAACTTTCTTTGAAATTTTCCACACTTCCATCAGCTGATGTTTGATCTTATAGATCCATTTGGAAGAAACCACCGATTTGTCTTTTGGCCTCGACACAATGTTCCAAACATTGTTCTTTATAATAGACATGTATTCCTCAAGCATGGCATCCTTCCATACTTGTAATTTATTTTCTTCTTAAAATGAATAAGGTTCAGCATCACTAATGTTGCTCATCAGTGCAACATAGCCTCCAAACCTATGAGGCCTCTTCCTTTCCCTGAAAGTTCCTTTGGGAGCAGCTATCCTTTCTGCTTCCTGCACTATTTATTTAAGACACCCTGGCTTCCTTTTGGCTGGAGGTTCTTCAAGAGTTCTTTCTAACACTTCAACAGTTTCTAGGGGATCATTACTTAGCCCTTCACGAGGTTCCTCCGTCTGATAATCTGACTCTTCATTTTCATAAGAGTATGAAGCTGGCTGAACCGCTTCTGATTCCTGCTGAAGCTTTCTGGATTTCTTAAATGTGTCTTCCTCATGGAAAGTCACATCTCTTCTTACCTATATTATCCTCTAACCTGGTACATAAATCCTGTAAGCCTTGGAGTTCTCACTGTACCCCACAAAAATCGCTTTCTTGCCTGAGGGTTCCATATTTGTCCTCTTTTCCTTAGGGACATGAATATACACATGACACCCAAATATCCTTAGATTCCCTACTTCAGGTTTGATCCCTAAGAATACCTCTTCAGGAGTCTTGTCCTTCAAGGTAGCATGTGGACACCTGTTCTGAATATACATGGTAGTGGAGGTAGCTTCTACCCATAAATAATTTGGCAGATCCTGGTCAAACATCATTGCTTTCGTTGCCTCACAAATTGTCCTATTTTTTCTCTCAGCAACTCCATTTTACTGAGGGTCATATGGCACAGTCAACTGTCTCTTGATTCTTGCAGAAATCCTCAAACTTGAGGGATTCAAACTCTCCTCCATTGTTTGTTCTAAGGATTCTAATGTGATTCCCTATCTTCTTTTCAATAAAGGATTTATACTCTTTGAATTTATCAAATGTTTCACCTTTAGCTTTAAGGAAATATATCCAACATTTTCTTGAGTAATCATCAATAAAAATGACATAATACAAACAACCACTGAGTGAGGGAGATGACATATGACCCCATACATTAGAATGAACCAGATGTAAGATGCCCCGAGCTCTGTTGTCACTACTAGGAAATTCTTTATTTATATTTTTACCTAGCATGCATCCCTTACAAATTTCATTTTTACTAAGAGAAATAGAGGGCATGTCACATACCATGTTCTGTAGATCTGGAAGAGCTTTGTAATGAAGATGTCCATGTCTTTTTTGCCACAACTCGCTAGAGCTATTTGCATCATGAGCCAATGCCTGAACTGACTGTCCTGACACGACATACAATCCTCCACTGCAAGTTCCAATGGGTTTTGTTGTACTTAAGTGGCTAGCTTTATCCCATAGCAGTGCCTTCGTGTCCTTGAAGATCACCCAATATCCCTTGTCCTCAAGGGTTGCAACTAATAGTAGATTCTTCTTGAACCATGGAACATATAATACTTCATCAACATGAAGTCTAGCCATAGATTCCAATCTGAAGGAGATAGATCCTACTCCCTCTATCTTGTAACATTTGTCATCCCCAAGCTCAACATGCTCTGCAAAAGATTGTCTCGAAATATGAGAGGATCTCCTTGTGCCCTGTCATGTGCTTTGATGCACCACTGTCTACTAACCAAATTTTCGGCTGTGTGAAAACTAAACTTTGGTGTTTGGATTCCTCTGAAATCCTTTCTGGAAAGTGCCTTTATTATTTCCCTTGAATCTTGATGCTAAATCTGAGTGCTCATCTTTCGTTGGCTCGCTTCTGGTAGCTATGTGACTCTCCTCCTGGAGGCAATCATGTCATAATATCTCAAACGTGGGTTGAATCTCTCTCCCACTTACACTGGATAAGAAGGTCTCCCATGAAGAAGGAAGACCGTAAAAAATGGCATGCACTAAATCATCATCGTCCACTGTCACCCCTGTAACCAAAAGATGATCTTTGATCTGGGCTATCCTGGAACAAAAATATGCCACTGATTCACCTTTCTCCATTTTCAAATAATTAATCTTGTTCTTAAGTGTCCTCTTCTAAATTGTATCCTGTTTCTCATACAGATTCACCAAGGTATACATACAATCCTTGGCAATCATTAACGAAGTCATTGAAGGCATTATAATGTCTTTGACTGAGTCAAAGATGATTCACTTGGCCTTTTCTTGACTCTTCTTGAAGGCCTCTCTTCCTGCATTATTCATGGGTTCCTCCACCACTGTGGTGACATACTACTCAAGATCATGCTCCTGCAAGATATTTGTTATTCCGGAGCTTCCACACATTGAATTTGGTAGCTCCTTCGAGCCTATCCTCGGCCCTGACTGAAATGGAGGATGCCATGGAATTCACACTGGAAACTTAATCAAGCTAGCTCGGATCTGTGTGTACCTATTGTTTCACTTCAACATGTTTAACACACCCTAAGCTCTGATACCATGTTAAATTATGAGCTTGATTTTTTATGCGGATTAATTCTTTTATTTTCTTCAACACTCTAATTCCATCTTAATACACTTCAACAATACCAAATCATAACCGAATAGAAATAACTATGTAGATAAGTAAGCATGCACATCAACAACACATATACCCTAGGGAAATCATATATAGGGATAAAAACCCCAACAAATGATATTCCTTTATTGCATTAATAATGTATGATCACTTACAAATATCCACCATGAATGTTCTGCTCTTAAAGATCTTGCCAAGATGACTCTGACCTGATAAAGACCTAAGAGACCTTGCTGAAATAAACCTCTGATATGTTGCCTCTATTGTTGATATACAACACTGATATGTTGCTCATATATGCATCTGATATGCAGCCTCTATTGCTGATATACATCACTGATATTCTTATTTGGTATGATTCCTCTTTATCACTGATATGTGCCTCTATTGCTTCACCCTTAACCTTCATATCAAAATTGTGTTGAAGAGAGGGGTCGACTTCTGCTTATATAGGATGAAGAGGAGAAGAGGAGAGGCTCGAAATAGTAACTTTTTGCATGCTTCAATCATAACTCAGCTTCATACTTTAGTTCGAACTTAGAACTAGACTTGAGACTGGTATACTCTAGTTCGAAAATAGAACTAGACTTGAGACTTCAGTTACAACTCAACATTATACTTTAGTTCAAAAATTGAACTAGACTTGAGACTGGTATACTTTAGTTCGAAAATAGAACTAGACTTGAGACTTCAGTTACAACTCAACATTACACTTTAGTTCTAAAATATAACTAGACTCGAGACTTCAGTTACAACTCGACTCTTTACAAGGAAATTCAAAATTCTCTTCATGGTGGATAATGTTACACCTGCCAACGCACTAGATCAATACATTTATATCATTTGCAATATTAGGAATATCGTTTGTTTCTAGCTCATAGGAATTTTATATATTCAACCTAAATTTCTATATGCTTTGAATTTTTCTCATGGCTCACATGACTTGACTAGGCTCCTGGAAGGTTGTACATCCTAACTTTTTCTATATGCCTTGAATTTTTCTCATGGCTCACATGACTTGACTAGGCTCACAGAGGTTGTACATTCCTCCTGACTTTTTCACTAGTCTTTCTATGCTCACAGAGGTTGTGCGTTCCCCCTGACTTTTGCACTAGACTGTCTATGCTCACGGAGGTTGTACGTTCCCCCTGACTTTTTCATTAGACTTACATATCATCTTGTTCGTCTTGACTTTTGGTTTGACTCACAGAGGTTGTATGTTCCCCCTGGATTTTGTCAATACCTCAAAAGAATGGTTGATTATCCAAATCTCCCTGGCTAGCCTTAGGGTGGCCCATATGGCCCCTCATTGGAGAATGACTGTCGATGCTACCAAATTTAACAGTTCATACAAAACTAGTAACCTTGTCAGCGCATAGAAAATCTGGCATCTAGTTCATACATAACTAGTAAACTCGCCAACTCACACAGAATATGGCATCTAGTTCATATATAGCTAGTAACCTCTGGTTGGAACACCATGTAGTCGGTCCAGAGTGACCAGACATATAATCAAAAGTATTAGGTGATGTAATGTGCACACACTACCCATCTAGCCCAAGGCTAGGAAACACCTCCAACCACATAGGTTGGCCCTCCATCTTGAAAATTTGGGGAACTTGCCAACCCCGATGACTCAACATATGTTGAACTTGTGCGAGGTCATGCTGACTGGTGCCACAATCAATAACATGACCATGAATGACTACTTGTTGTTGCTGCCACACTTTGAGGTTGCTTCCCTGGAATCACATATGTAACTTATTACTCCCTCTTACTAGGGAAGTCCTTCTGGACCACACCAAGCTTGTCCCTAAAGTACACAAACTTCACTCTTGACAGACGCTTGGTCAAAACGTCAACTATATTCTCATCTGCAGTGACATACTGGAGCTTCACTACTCCCTTCTGCACCATATCTTTGATATAATGGTACCTGATCTCGATATGCTTGGACTTGTCATGAAACAATGGGTTCTCTGAAAACTTTACACAACTCTGGTTGTCACACCAGATACAATTCACCTCTAACTTTAGATCAAAAAATATTGCAAGCAGCTTCCGAAGCCACACTGCTTCACTGCTAACTAAACATGTTGCTATATACTCTACCTCAGTCGTACTGAGCACCACACTAGTCTACTGCCTACTAAACCATGAGATCATAGTTGATCCCAAACTGAAGAAACATCTATATGTACTCTTCCGGTCTGCAACACTATCGACCCAATATGAATCAGGATATCCTTGTAGGATTATCTCATGATCTTAAACATATCTGAGTCCATATTCAATTGCACCCTTTAGGTACCTCATCACATGTTTTGCTGCAATCAAGCGAACACCTCTAGGTTCGACCATATACTGAATCAATGTGTTCACCGAAAAACATGTATTTGGCCTTGTGTTTGTTAATTAGATCAACGAACCAATCATCTATCTATATATGGTGGCATCCACTATCTCTGAATATGAATCATTTAATAAATTCATATTTGTCACCATCGATGTAGGCATGGATTTACAATTCATCATTTTGAATCTCTTCATAATATCTACAGTATATTTTACTAGAAAATATCACTCGCTCTCTACCATACCTCTAGACCTAAGAAATAATGCATCATACTGAGGTATTTCATCTCTAATTTTGTAGTAAGCTTCCTCTTACTTTCAGTGATGAGCTTCTCGTCTCCTGTTAAAAACAGGTCATCCACATATAACAGTAATATCATTGGTCCACCATATACAACCTTGTAGTAAACGTTGGAATCTTCTTTACTCTTGGTAAATCCCAAGATCATAAGTAAATTGTCAATTCTACTGTACCATGCCCTGGGAGATTTCTTTAATCCATACAAGGATTCATTCAATCTACATGTTGGTTGTGGAGCCTGATTATATTCTTGTTTCATAGGTATTTGTTTTCAGCCATGTTTATACCGCATGAAGACTGTACACCCCTTAATACTATACACCCCTCCATGTGGGGGGGTTGCAGGGGGGGCTTTCCCCCCTACGGGGTCTGTGGGAAATCGAGTCCCCGACGGGGGTTTGGGGGACAACCTTCCCCAATGGGGGTTCAGGGGCGAAGCCCCCGAAGGAAAATGTTTCTTGTAAATGTATATTGTAATTTCATAGTAAATATGGAACATTCATTATAAGGTCGTAGATCTAACGGTAGAAGTTATGTTAGGTTTTTTTTCCCTAGAAGGAAACCCTATTTTATGAGGGAATTGTATTGCGGCTATGTATCATTGTGAATATTGTATTATGAGAGAGGATACTATGAGAAAAATAAGAGGAAGTTACAACGGGTGTTTTGTAGGTTGTATCCCTTCATTTTACTGGATAATAAAAAGAAGGATCTGACAATTTCTCTGGTGGACGTATCCCACTCTGGGTGAACCACGTATATTTATGTCTCTATTGTATTGTGTATCTTATGTGTTTTATTTCCACATTTTATTTATTTTATTTTATTGCTTCACGATCCTATTTTTCTAACAATTGGTATCAGGGCGAAAGGTAACTCGCAGGAAAATAGGATTCCTAGTTTGAGTGGGAGCAATGGCAGAAGATGGAAAATTTAGGGTCGAGAAATTTAATGGCCAAAACTACCAGTTATGGAAGATGCAGAGGTAAGATTATTTATATCAAAAGTATCTATTCCTACCATTGGGTGGAATAGAAAAGTAGCCAAAGACCATGAAGGACGAAGAATGGGTGGTTCTTGATAGAAAAGAATTAGTAATGATACAGTTGAGCCTGGAAGCATCGATAGATTTCGATATTTCAAAAGAAAAGACAACGAAGAGGTTGATGGATGCATTGGCTAAACTATATGAAAAACCCTCGGCATCCAATAAGGTATTTATAATGAAGATATTTTTGATATGAAGATGTCAAAAGGTGGGTCTGGTCCAGATCATTTAAATGAATTTAATACAATTACTAACCATCTAAGTTCTGTAAAAGTGGACTTTGATGAGGAGATCGAGGCTCTTCTAATATTGTGCTCATTTCCAGAAAGATGGAATGGCTTGGTAATGGATGTAAGTAATTCTTTCTCTGGTTCAAACGCTCTAAAATTTGATAATGTTGTTGGTGTTATCCTTAGTGAGGAAATGCGACGGAAAAGCACTGGTGAGACACAGGTAATGCGTTAAACATGGAGAACAAGGGAAGACAAAAGGATAGAGGAAAGGGCTCAGAGAACCATGGGAATTCTAGGAAGGGTAGATCCAAATCCATACTAGGAAAGATAGAGTTCTGAAATTGTGGGAAGAAAGGACATTTGAAGAAAGACTACAGAGCTCCAAATAAACAAAGAGATGGACAACAAGAGAAAAATCAGGAAGCAAATGTAACAAGTGATGTGATACAAGATGCTTTGATTCTTTCTGTAGATAATATTTTTGAGTCTTGGGTAGTAAATTTAGGGGCTTCATTTCATGCCACACCCCATAGGAAACATTTTCTAGATTATGTTCAAGGTGATTTTGGACATGTTCATTTAGTTGATGATGCACCATGCAAAATTGTTGGAATGGGAAAGGTAAAAATAAAACAAAGGAATGGAAACCAATGGTTGTTGAAAGAGGTAAGACATGTTCCAGATCTAAGGAAAAATATAATTTCAACTGGCCAGTTGGAAAGTGAAGGTTGTATATCCATATTTACAGATAAGTGTGGAAGGTCACCAAAAGATCATTGGTAATAGAAAAAGGAGAGAAGGTAGGTACATTGTATTTATGTATTGTTAATACTGACTCTTCTACCTCTTTAACTTCTACAAGAGTGGATACAATACCGTGGCATCATAGGCTTGGACACATGAGTGAGAAGGGGATGTAGATACTTCACAAAAGAAATTTGTTGCCATATCTTAAACAAATTGATTTGGATTTCTATGAGAACTATGTTTATGGAAA
>SNQJ01S0004567.1:248546-281431 GCA_010110895.2 Picea sitchensis
CATTATTATGTTACTTTTATTGATGATGAAACTAGAAAAAATTGGGTTTATTGCATTCGACAAAAATCTGATGTTTTTGATACTTTTAAGAAATGTAAAGCTTTGGTTGAGAATGAGACAAGAAAAAGGTTGAAGTGTCTCGGATCAGAAAATGGAGGTGAATATTGCAGCAAGGAGTTTTATGATTATTTTTCATACCATGGGATTCATAAAGAGAATATAGTTCTAGGAACACCAAAAGAAAATGGTGTGTCAGAAAGGATGAACATGACAATCATGGAGTGTGCAAGGAGTATAAGATTGCATGTTGGGTTGCCCTTACAGTTTTGGGAAGATGCTGTAAATACTGCTATTTACTTAATAAACATAGGACCTTCAAGTTATTTGGATGATGGAATTCCATAGGAGGCATGGACAGGTAAAAAGGTAAACTATTCTTTTTTGAAGACTTTCGGTTGTGAAGCATTTGTCCATATTGATAAAGAAAATAGAACAAAGATTGACACAAAATCCAATAAGTGTACCTTTATTGAATACAGTGTTAATGATTTTGGTTATCGCTTCTGGGATTATGAAAATCACAAAATCATTAGGAGTAGAGATTTCATATTCAATGAGAAGGTCATGTATAAATATCATTTACAGGGAAAGAAACAGAAAAAAGAAAAACTAGAATACACAGTGCTTGATGAGATAACTGAAAAAGAAATTTCAAGGGTACCAGAAAATCAAATGTACAACAACGAGAGTAGAAGGTACCTAAAAATCCTACAAGTGTTGTTAGAAGATCTACCAGGTTAAGTATACCCCCTGAACGATACTCTCCTTCATTGTATTATTTATTGTTGACTGATTCTGGTGAACCAAAATGTTATGAAAAGGCAGTGCAGGTAGACACTAAAAATAAGTGGGAGAAAGAAATGAAAAAGAAAATGGATGCCCTGGTAAATAACCAGACTTGGGATTTGGTTAAGTTTCATGCAGGAAATGAGCATTGCAGAGTAAATGGGTTTACAAGTTGAAGGAAGAAGATGGAGGCAAAAAGCGATACAAGGCTAGACTTGATGTAAAGGGGTTTGTACAAAAAAAAGGTATATATTTTGATGAAATATTTTCTCCTGTTGTTAAAATGAATTTAATTAAGACTATCTTAAGTCTTGTGGAAGTACAAGATTTACATCTTGAACAATTAGATGTAAAAACAACTTTTCTCCATGGGGATTTGGAGGAAGATATTTATATGCAATAACCACAAGGGTATGAGGTCGAAGGGAAGGAAAATTTGGTATCCAGGTTGAAGAAGAGATTGTATGGCCTAAAGAAAGCTCCAAGGCAGTGGTATTTGAAGTTTGACAGGTTTATGAAAGAACAAGGTTATAGTAGATGTCATTATGATCACTGTATTTATTTTAAAAGGCTAGAAAATGGAAGCTATATTATCTTGCTATTGTATGTAGATGACATGCTTGTTGGAGGGCATAATATGCAAGATATAAATGTGCTCAAGAATAAATTAGCTACTTCATTTACGATGAAGGATTTGGGTGCTGCAAAGAAAATCCTTGGTATGAGAATAACAAGAGACAAGAAAAATCGTAAATTGGCATTACCTCAGGGTGAGTACATAGAGAAGGTGTTGGAGAGGTTTAGAATGCAGAATGAAAAATCAGTTAGTACACATTCGACCAGTTATTTCAAATTAACTAAGGAAATGTGTCTCAAGACATAGGAGGAGATAGAATACATGTTGAGGGTTCCTTATTCATCAATAGTTGACATCTTGATGTATACGATGGTTTGCACAAGACCAAATATTACACATGCAGTGGGAGTTGTGAGCAGGTATATGAACAATCCAAGTAAAGAACATTGGGAGGCAATATAGTGGATTCTCAAGTATTTGAGAGGTACTTATACTCAAGCATTACATTTTTTAGATTCATACATTGTTCTACATGGATATGTTGATTCAAATATGGCAGGTGATAAAGATAGCAGGAGGAGCACAACAAGGTATGTTTTTACTATAGGTGGAACAACAATAATTTAGATTTCAAAACTACAAAAAGGTTGTTGCACTTTCAACAACAAAAACATAGTATGTTGCTGCTACAGAGGCTAGTAAAGAAATGATTTGGTTAAAAAGGTTTATGGAGGAATTGGGAAAGAAGAAGGAGAATAGGAGGTTGTATTATGACAGTGAGATTTCCATTCATCTTGCAAAGAACTCAGTCTTCCATTCAAATACTAAGCATATATATCTCAAGTACCATTTCATACGATCCATCTTAGAAGATGGGCATTTGAAGTTGGAAAAAATACATACTAGCCAAAATCCTATAGACATGTTAACAAAGAGAGTAACTAGGGAGAAACTGAGTTCCTTCTCAATTTCAATTGGTATTCAAGCATGAATGTGAAGATGAGAAATTTTCCAGGTCCAAGGTGGAGTATATTCTAGTAGCTACAACAACAATGGAGTTGTTGTGATCATTCTCCAAGTGGGAGATTGTTGGTTGTGGAGCCTGATTATCTTCATGTTTCATAGGTCTTTTTTTTAGCTGTGTTTATACCCGATGAAGACTATACACCCCTCCAAGCGGGGGATATTCCCCCCCTTGCGAGGTATGGGGAGCTCATCCCCCCAATTGGGGGGTTCGGGGGAGAAGCCCCGGAAGGAAAAATTTCCTTGTAAATGTATATTGTAATTTCATAGTAAATCTGGACCATTCATTATAAGGTCTAAGATATTACGGTAGAAGTTATGTTAGGGTATTTTTCACTAGAAGGAAGCCCTCTTTTATGAGGGAATTGTATTGCGGCTATGTATCATTGCGAATATTGTATTCTAAGAGAGGAGATTGTGAGAGAAATAAGAGGAAGTTACAATGAGTTTGTTGTAGTTTGTATCCCTTAATTTTGTTGGATAATAAAAATAAGGACCTGACAATTTCTCTGCTAGACGTAGCCCACACTGGGTGAACCACGCATATCTGTGTCTCTATTGTATTGTGTATCTTCTATGTTTTATTTCCGCATTTGTTTTATTTTATTGCTCCATGATCCTATTTTTCTAACACTTCACACATGTGTCTAATTGTCATGTGTCTTGAAACCTTGTGGCTGCTCCACATACACTTCCTCTTCTATTATATTGTTTATAAAAGTTGTCTTCACATCCATCTGGTGTACCTTCCACTTCATTACTACGGCTATCACAATTGTATATCTAATCAAAGTGTATCTTTCCATAGGAGAAAATGTCTCATCATAATCTATTCCTTCTTTTCGGGAGAAGCCATGTGCCATGAACCTTTCCTTGTACTTCTCGACACTTCCATCTGGTGAATTCTTCGTCTTGTAAATCCATTTGGAAATTACCATTGTCTTCTCTTTCGGTCAAAGAACCACATCCAAAACATCATTCTTTATAATGGACTTGTACTCTTCAATCATGACATCCTCACATTCTTTCTTCTCTGTAGCCTCTTCATAACAGGTAGGCTCAACATCAATAATGACACCTAGCAATTCCATGTAACTATATTATGTTCGTGGTCTCTTGATTTCTTTGAAAGATTCATATAGAGCACCATACTTCTCTACATCCTGAATAATTTATCGATCCCAAGTCGATCTTCTCTTCTCTATATTCATCTCTCGAGATGAATCTGCAAGTCTCTATGGTTCTTCCATATCATGATCTTCTAGTACAACATCATATCCTTCATCTGTATCTGCAACTCTGAGAACTTCAATTTCCTCATCATGGACCTTATCTAAATGATTATGTCTCGATCTATTGAAAGTTGCATCCTCATCAAAGGTAACATCTCTGATAGTCTCAATCTATCGGTGACCAAGAATGTAGACTTTGTATGCCTTCGATGTTTCACTATATACAACAAATATACCCTTCTTTCCTGAACGATCCAACTTCAATTTCTTGTCCTTGGGGACTTTCACATACACTAGACAACAAAATATCCTCATGTGATTGACCTCTAGATTTTTACCTGTAAACATTTCTTCTGGTGTCTTGTTCCCAAGTACAACGAGGACTTCTTTTCTGCACATATATAATGGTCATGGGTGCTTTTTCCCACAGATGCATCTGTAAATATTGATCATGAATCATGGATTTATTGCTTATGTTGTTCCAGAGTCTGTACTTAAGGCTATAAAGTACCGAGTCTAGGCATCCAAAAAGTGTGAAAGATGTAACTAGAGAAAACAACTGGGAAAAGAAGCTAAGGTTGGTTTCTAAGTTGTCTAGGTCTAGATTCTAATTGTTCTTGAATGTGTATATCACGTTCAATGGTTGCCCATGAACGTTCAAGTTCGTCTCAAGTAGTAGCAGTTTTCAAAATTGCATCGAAAGGTTTAAAGCGAGGTTGGTTTGATCTGAAAGACCAGGTTCTAAGTTGGGTTGTCGTGCCATAGGGACAGTCATAAAGGAACAGATTTTTGTAAAGCGTTGGTTGTTGTTTCACCTTTAGATTATACAAGAAAGAATCCCACAATCGAAGTAATAGTATAAGCAAATCATAGGTCGTTTTCCGTAACTGATTTAAAATTTAAAACCATGCATGAAGCGAAAGAAAAAATAGATCTGTTGAACAATATGAAGCATCAATCAGGGAAGAATATCATCTTGTGATAGAAGAAGAAGATAAGTAAGAAAAACTTTAATGAAGCATATGATATAGAAATCTAAACAATTCACAGGTCTTGTACCTGCTGATAGTCGATACAGAGGAAAAGATGTAAACGATTAGATAACTAAAAAAAAATGACCACCACAGTAGAGGTCGTACTAAATTGCAGCTAAGCATTCATTAAACACACATATGAGAAATGATGTGAAATGTGAAGCAACAGAAGAAACACATAATCCAGTCTTGACGGAAAAAAGAGTCTTCGATCTGCCTTATATTAATTCTAGCGAAAGAGATATTCTCCGATACAATCGGACAAAGGAAAAAATCATTTTGTCTCTTTGTCAAAATTATACTTATACAAAAATTTAAAATTCTTTGAATTATAATCATTCTAAAAATTTCGGTTACAAATAGAAAATGAAGTGTTTCGCTTTCTTGTCTCTTGTCTTCCTCTACGTGGGTAGGGTGTTTTCTTTTCTTGTTCTCTGGCTCCAAAAATAGGATGGGATTAGCATCTGTCATTACTTGCCTCCAGAAGTCTGCCCTTTCCCCTGCTCGATACAAAAAACACACTTTTCTACCAACTGGGCTATCATCTTGGAAGGTTCAGCTTGACTGTTTGCCTCAAAAGTGTAACAATCCTTTGCCAACTGTGGCAATATTTTTCCTACTTTTCGATCTTCTGTGATGATAGACCACAATTGCAAGCTTGGTCTTATCAACCATTTATCCACTTGGGCGATATTGACCTAACTTGCCTGGGATAATTCAATTTGTCCTTTTCCCCCATTTTCCTTGATATCCAACAGATGTTTAGCTATGTTAATTTTTCCCAGTGTTCCAACACTACTTTCTTTATCGAGATCTATAAGATTTTTATTTATCAAGCCAAATGTCTCTTCACAAGCATCTCTCATTTCTTTAGCTCTTTTTTTTCTCTCAAATATATTATGTTCCCATGCCTTCAATAGGATGTTGCCTCTATCTTGCTCTAGGATAGACAACCTATAACTGATGGCCACCTCTTCTTTCGTTGTTGCTATAACAACTTCTTGGAAAGAAATCCAAGATGTTGCCTCTTCTCTTTCTCTCGAGGAGATATCCTTCAATTCTTTTTCTATCATATGAAAATGATTCTATATGGTTTCTACTTTGGCAAGTAGATCTTGTTGAGCTAATTCTACCTTATTTCGTATCTCTGTGGCTTGGGATTGGAATATTGTTATGTCTATGACTTGGTTTTCAACAGAAATTAATTTGGACTAGAACAATTTTATTTTCTCTTCCTGTTGACTTACCTGCGTTCGGCTTGTTTGTGCCAACTGATGCATCTTCTCAAGGTCGGATTTAAGCCTCTCGATTTCCTGTTGATCAGTCACTCTGGCTTGCTCGAAACCTTTGTTTGCTTCCTCCCTGGAATTTGTCTCTTCCACTACTAACCGAGCCTCCAACTTGCTGATAACTAGGTTCTTTTGTTTCAACCGTGCCCTCAAAGTTCCAAATGAATATTGGTTGGTTGTTGCGCAAGCCCCCAATGTTCCTTCTATCTCATCGACGAATTATTCCTCTTCCAAGTCTTCCCCATTTGCTAGGATTTTTTATTTTTTAGCTGTTGCGCCCACTATTTGGTATCTTTATTGCTTCACCACGACCTTCCTTTTCTTACTGAAGAAGAATTCATTAGGAGGAAACTCTTCTACAGAGATAGGTGTCAGGTCCTCCTTGAATATCCACTCTATATCAGGGTTCCCCTTTGTGAATTGTAAGGGAGTGATGGATGCAATGGGGTTGTCGATTTCCTTGGTAACTATCTCTGGGTTTCCTTCTTCTTGGTTGGGGATCTCTTCTTCCTGATTCGAGATCTTAGTTTCCTCTGACTTGTCCTAAGTCTCTTTCTTGCTAGGGTTCGCACCCACTGAACCTTTATCTTCTTCTTTCTATGTACTCGGAGGTTGTGATTTTGTGCCCTGTAAAACTTTAGGGAGGCAACTTCTTCTGTGCTCTTGGAATGTATAAAAATCGACCATATCACCGGGCAACAGAGCTTGAACCCGGCTTAAGAATTCAGAGTAGGACCTCACACCTCGAAATATTTCTTCATGAGGTGAGTCTTTGTGTTCGTATATATTCAACCCACAACTCACCATGTGATTACTCACAACCTTAATAGGGTCATGTTTCTTAAACTCAATGTCCACTAATTTCATTTCCTTCAAGATCGTCACCTCTTCTTTGGCATGGCCAAAATATAATAAAGAATATGTACCAATGTGAATGGAGAAAGGCGGCCATATCTTCTTTGACACCCCTTTGAGCTCCTTTCTTATCCCACCGAGCACAGTTTTCCTGGCGATATCGCGACACACTAGCTTGTCCGGTAAGAATAGCGACAGAGCACATGGGGGGACAGAGGTGCCAAAAACCCTAATATATGAAAATTCCTCTTCTATAAACCAATCTTCCATGCTTCTCATGTTGGCCTTGATGTTATCTTAAATCCTGGGAGGCGGATGACCAAAGATAGAGACATGCATTGGCACCATTACCCAGTTGAAAATATCGTAGATGAATTCTTTGGCTTTATCTTCCCAGAGTTTCGAGTGGCAGACATGAATAGGCTCTATGTTAGTTGGATTCCAGCTCCAGCTCATTAGTGGGAAAGGTTTCATGAAGAAAATAGCATCCATGATGTAAGTAAACATGAAGAATGAGTACGCTTTCCCGCTCGCCTTTTGTGCTCGATATTCTGTAATTCGACTAGCCAGACTGCTTGACAACAATTTGGCCCAACCGAAAGAGAATCCCTCTGCTACTGTGTGCATAGGTGGTACCCATGGGAGAAATAAGTGAGAGGTGTCCTCCTTCCCATACAGCCTGCAAACCATCATTTCTATATACATGAATTGTGGTACCAACGATGAGATGGAATAAATTCCATTATTATCGGCCCTAAATTTTGCGGGGAGTCTTTGATCAGATCGGATAAGATTTTCCCAAACTGCTCGCATTCCTTATTTTTGAAACCCTCCAAGAATCTGGAATTGTGAGTAAGGTCTGGTGTGGGAGACAATTTATACATTTCCTTTAAATGTTCTGGTCTGAATGTCCCAATTGCCACCTTCTGCTCATTGAAAATTGTCCTAGTCGGGATGTCTACATGGTCCAGCGTCCATCTGATCATATCATAATAGGGAAAAAGTCGTGGCCTTGCGGATATATTTTGCATCTCTAACTGAGTGACAATTTTTTATTTGGTGGACAAGTTGTATTTCTCATTATCATTGGAATCATCTGGGCAATCTATCAGCTCGGATTGCGGAATATTGGAGACATACATCCATGTTTTGACAGTATTTATAATTCTAGGCGAGGTATCAGAAATAATATATGAACCTTGACCTGGACTCTCGGTAGTTGCCTTGGACACTTTTCGTGGAGCCATGATATGGAACCTTGCAATTAGATCCCCTGTCACAAAAAATGGAAACACAGACAGAGGTTATCTTGGTGAACTTGGCTCTGCGCAAATTAGAAAGAAATATAAGATAATGACTGAAACCTTTTCGCTTTGAGCACTTAAGTCTATGCGAGTCCTTGTTGACAAAACTTTTAAATCATTTAATAGAAATATTTAGAAACAAAACAAGATCTTATTATCAGTCACCTCACTAAATTTCTTAATAAATGCCATAAATGCTTGATAATTCATGATTCGGGAGGATCACAACAACGTTTAAAACTCAATCTGTAGGTCGTACGGGTTGAAGGTCGTTTAAGGTGTTAATTAATTCAATTCAACCTTTTATTAAGTGTGTTTAGTCCTTAATACCTTTTTCGGAGTTCACAGTATCAGATGATTTTACTCCTAGTCGTTGAATCCGCGAACCCCAAAATCGCGATATTGCGATTTTGCTGATTAACTGTGATTTTGTTTAATCTTTTAATTAACCCCGATTAAATAACGAAAATCGCGACTTCAAGGATCGGAGCTACAAATGTGTTGTTTCTAGGGTAGCGACCGCCGAGTCGCGAAATCGCGACGAAGATTAAATATGGCTTAAAAGTTATTATTCTTGCTATTAACTAGCTTTAACTTAAACTAAACTCGCAACTTCACGCATCGGACATTCGAAGGGATTTTGAGGTGTGACTCTTGAAATGCGAGAGCACGATGTATCAAAGGTGATAATTCGTGTTTAAAGGTTAAAAAACCATGATTAAACTTAAGCCAACTTCACCACTTCGTGTGTTGAGATATCGAGGGTTCAGATATGTATGACCATGATATATACAAAATCACAAAATCCGACTTTTTAGGCTTAGGTGCATCATCTCAATACTTAGAAATAGGTGGTTCCGACCTTTGATGACCAGATTAATCCAAAAATAAAAAGTGTTCCAACAACTTCCATGATTGTTGGGTTCTTTCTTTCTGCCATGACATTCTGTTGAGGATTGTAGGAAGTAGAAAGCTCCCTCTTAATCCCAACTTCTTTGCAGAATGACTTGAATTCATCTTATGTGAATTCTCCTCCATTATCTAACCTTAAGATCTGTATCTTATTTTCAGAAAGGTTTTCAACAAGTACTTTGAATTCTTTGAACTTGTTGAATACTTCACTTTTATCTTTCAAAAATTAAATCAAAGTGTTACGTGAGAAATCATCAATAAATGAAACATAGTATACATACCCACTAAGTGAAGTGGCTGACATTGGTCCACACACGTCTAAGTGTACGATGTCCAAGGATCCTTTGGATTTATTGTTGCTTCTTGGAAATGGGTTCTTCACATTCTTACCTTGTACACATCGCTTGCATATGCCTTCATGACTCACTTGGATCTCTAGAAAACCTGTCACCATATTACGCATGATCAATAATGCTTTGTAATGTATGTGAGAAATTATTATGTTCCATAGCTCACTTAGAGTAACAGTGTTCTGTACTAATGCTAAATTTGAATTTCCCTTCAATTTGTGTAGACCTCCTTCTTGAACACCAATCACCACATCATCATCAATATACTTTCCTCTTGGTCACATGAGAACTTCACCATCAATGAAAGAAACTTTGAATCCTTGCTCATCCAAAGCTAATATATAAAGGAGATTCTTCTTCAAACCAAGTACATACAAAACATCCTTCATAATCATAGGATTTCTAGAATCCAATCTATAAGAAGCTTCTCCTACTCCTTTAATGGGATACTGATAGTCATCACCGAACTTCACCTTGTGAAGTGAATCCTTCTAAACTAATTCTAAGAAAGAATCCTTGTAACTTGTCATGTGTTTAGAAGCACCACTATCAATATGCCATGTGTCACTTCCATGAGTAATTTTTCTTGTAAGGGATGATATCAATACATATATTATTCGCTTGAATAATATTCTTTGACTCTCTTTTGATTAGGTTCATAGTATTATGTGGAATGAGCATGATGTATTTTATACTTTCCTTTTCTGACCTGATCTTTTGAGTGGGGAAAATTTATTGCAATGTGTCCCATCTTCTAGAAGATGTAGCATTTGTAATTTGAGTAATCCTTTTGAAACTTTTGTTTCTTTTGTGACCCTTGAAACTTTTTGTGTGAGTGAACCTCTTTCTTTCTCTTTCCTTTTATTGCATGTGCTGCTAGAGATTGATTTTCATCATCACCTAGTTTCTCTTATCTTGCTTCCAATCTAGCTTCTTCCTGAGTGCAATCCTCCCATAGTCTGCTAAACCTTGTTAGCTTTCTTCTTGAACATATTCCTTGAATGAATGATTCCAAAGATATTTGGAGACCATTCAATGTAGTCATCACCAGTTCAACTTCTTCAACTATGTATCCAATGGATTCAAGTTGTTCTTTGAGTTTAAACACCCTTGTGAAGTACGATTGAATGGTTTTTGAACTCTGCATCTTCACACTCTTGAGTTGTGTCCTCAATTTCATCTTCCATTTGATATTCTTGCCTTCATACAATCAAGATAGGGAATCAAACATTTGCTTGGGAGTTTTCAATGATGAGACATGAGGGATAAAATGTTCCTTGATAGAATCAACAATGATTCTCTTTTCCTTCACCAGATTATTCTTGTACTTTTCCTTGGCCTCATCTCCCTCTAGTTCCAGAATTTCTTCTTTGACGAAACCTTCTAGATCATTCTCTTCTAGAATGAACATTACTCTATACATCCATGCTTGAAAGTTATCAACATCCTCAAGCTTCTCATCAAGCTTAGTGTTGGAAGTCATCTTTCCCTTAGACGAAAATACAATAAGAAAATAAAAAAAATTCAAAGAAAGGTTTTGAAATTACTAGAGAGTGTGCTATGCCAAGGTGATCTTCTCCAGCTTCAATATGTAGCTGCCTAGACGTCTTGATCTAAGGTTTCATGAGGAAACCCTAATTTTTTCAACTTGATAATTTTGGAATTTTGATTTAAGAGAAAGATGTACCCTCCTTAGGAAGACTCCTTGATGAATTTACTTTGAACAACGTCCTTCAGAAAGAGGGTGATGTCATCACCTAGGTTTTTATGCAGGAACCCTAATTTTCAGAAACTATGGAACCTACAAAATTGGTCCAGGGAAAAGATGTGGTAGGGTTAAGAGAGTCTTCCTATGATATTTTTTATCCAGCGAGTTCCTCTAGACTGTGAAAATGGATTATTTCAGACCCACTCTGATTCCATGTTAAAATTTCTCTTAAGAAGTTAAGTGTATTCAGTGTTTTTTTAATTTTTACCAATTAGAACAATAACTTCATACATAAAGATCACTGAAAGAAAGACATCCACAATATACACAAGATTTATCCTATGAAACCCTCTTGGGGCAGAAAACCCAGCAAAGCTTCTTCAATATGGATTCGTCAACAAGTATGATGTCTCTCTCCAAGAGATATCTCACAAAACATAAGATAACCAAAAGATAGAGTAGAAACCTTAACTAGAATAGGGTATCGCACCACCAGACCAAGATAGACCTCCAACAGATAACCAAAAACCTCCACAAAAACAACCTTACTTTGTAGTTGTGTCTCCTCCTAAGACTTGCACACTTTTCCTTGAGAGAGAGAACTTGTGTTGTGTATGTTCTCAAAATGAGGCACCTATCCTTTTATAAATACACATTGAGTCACCATGAAATTAGCTCAGGGTCGACTTGTACAAATGACACTTTCTAATTTACATTTTACTTTTACAAAGGAAGAATAGGGTCGACTTTACAAATACAACATAATAGTATTCTTTTAGGGTTTTCACTTGGTCTAATATAATACATATATAATAACAATATCTTCTGAAACTACTGAAACTTCAACACTTCCTCTATTGTGCAATCTGCTGGAACTAATTGTTTGTGTGATCTCCAAGAGATATTTGTTGATTCAAGACTCATGAGATGTCCTGAAGTTGATACTCTATTTTCCTTATCCCCATCAAAGTCTGAATCAAAATATTCGATTAGGTTGAAGTCATCTACCTTAGAGTACCTGAGTCCAAAATATTGAGTTCCTTTCGAGCATTTTAGAACTCTTTTTGCAACAGACCAATGTCCTTCACAAGGATTTTGCATGAACCTGGAAAGAATCCCCCCAAAAAATGAAATATATGGTCCAGTGATAGTAAGATAGAAAATACTTCCCACAAGTTGTTTATACTTGGTTGCATCCTCAAATTCATCCCCTTCTTTTGATGGGAGTTTCAAATTTTGTTCCATTGGAGTAGAAAATGGATTGCACTCAACCATGCCAAACTTGTTCAACAATTATCCAATGTACTTCTTTTGGGAGATGAATATGTACCTTGTATTTTGAATCACTTCAATGCCCAAATAGTAGTAAAGATGTCCCAAATATGTCATCTCGAATCCTTTATTCAACTCTTTCTTTATGGATGCAATGTAGCTCTCATTGTTCCCCATTATCAACATATCATCTACATATAATACAATATATACAAAAGTTTTTCCAACTTTCTTGACAAACAAAGTTGCATTGTCAAGATTGAAATATGAAACATATGAAATATCCATGTCATCTATATCACCCGAGTTTGAATTATCTACCTTATATCCATCTTGTCTTGGGAACATTCTGGTTCATGTCTTTCCAACCTCATCAGGATGAATACTTTCAAGTGTTTTAGTGATCCATTTTGGCATACCTTTCAAAGACGATCCAAGTTGCTCAATTGATTGCGATGGTGTCGCGTTCTCATCAAGCCTTAGCTTTTCAATATTCTTGATCACATCATCCAATTGAACTTCAAGTTCTGATGAAGTGGCATTAACTTCTTCATGTGGGGAATATGGGACTTCAAAAGGATATTCGAGAGATTGAGCCAAGATAGTGATCCCCCCTTCAAGATGTGGAATCTCATCATCAAATTCATTATATGTCTTTACATGAGTAAATCTTTCTAGATGATCAAGTTGCCTCTCAACAATTTTGACTTTCTTGATTCAAGAAAGATCACATCTATGGAAAGGATGAACTTCTTGTTTATCTCATTGTAAAGATGATACCCATTGGTGGTATTTGAGTACCCAAAGAAGATGAATTCCAACTCCTTGCATCAAGATTGCTTCTTTTCTCCTTAGGAATCAAGGCATAACAGGTGGAACCAAAGACCCCGAGATGCCTTGCCAAAGGAATGTGGCCATACCACATTTCATATGGAGTATTTTTTTTTATAGCATGAGATGGACACTTGTTTTTTACATAAACTCCACATAGAACTGCATCAGCCCAAAAAATCAATTTAACATTCTTAAAAATTGTCATGGAACGAACCATATTTAGGAGTGACATGTTCATTCGTTCAACCACATTGTTTTGTTGGGGATTATATGGAACTATGGTTTGATGTTTGATCCTGTGTTAGCGAAGGTAGATTTCAAATTCATTAGATGTTTATTCTCTTCCATTATCAATGTGAAGAGACCCAATATGAGACTGAGCTTCATTTTGAATCCATACATGAAATTTCTTAAATGTTTCAAAATCTTGTGATTTATATTTCAACAAGTACACCCAACACATCCTAGTGTAATCATCAATAAAATACATTATATATTTATTTCCATTTGAAGAAGGAACAAGCATAGGGTCACACAAATCGAAATGAATTGGTTCAAATTTTCTACATGTTCTGGAAGTAGAATCATGGAATGGTTGTTTGTTATGCTTTCCATGGATACATACATCACATTGTTTCAATTTTCTAGAAATAGTAGGCAGACCATAAACACCATTCTTTCTCAATAAATGAATACTGTCATAATTGATATGAACAAATCTAGCATGCCACAAAAGACTTGATGACATTATACCTTCACCGTGATCAGAGATGTATGCATCATTGTGTGTATGGAAAGATGTCCCATTTAGTTTCAATAGTCTTCCATCTTCCATTCCAGTCATAAAAATCATGTTATCGGAATCCTTTCATATTTCAATTTTTCAAACAATCATATGAACAAAGTGGCCTTGTTGTATGATGTGCATAAGGGACAACAATCTCCTTTTTAACTCAGGAAGATAGAGTACATTGTGTAGAAGAAAATATAGAAATCCAGGAAACTTGAGTCTAATGATGCCCATTTCCAAGGGTTTGAGGCCAGACTTGTCTGCAAAATACACTATTCCATCTACATTTCCATTGAAGTCTTCAAAAAAGTATCTTTGAAATGCCATGTGAGAGGTTTCTCCTGTTTCAAGAATCCATGCATCTTTCCAAGGACTATATGCAATTTTAAATATATCTTCTTCTACTCCTATATTGAAATGAGCAACGATGTGATGGGAAGATTCATTTGGATTATCTTTTTCTTGTTCTAAAGGTTTACCTTTGTCCTCTTTCTTATTTTGTCTCTCTTCTTTGATCTTGTCCCATGGAAATCTGTAAGAATTTGCTTCATTTGACCCATTCTTTTTGCAATAGGTACAATGAATATTGGATCTATCACCTTGGTTGTGTCTACCCCCATGCCTCTGAAACTCTTTCTTCCACATCCACGTCCTCTTATTCTAATTTATCCAATGGAATAATCATGTGGTTTACTCTTTTATTTCTGAGAAAGGTAGACAATATGAAACAATGTGCTAGTCAGAGGAGATGACTTCTTTCCAAAGGATTTCTCACGATATGAAACTTTCTTCACTAGCTTGTCAAATGTGATGGATTTCATTTGATCACTTGATTGCAATGATTCAATGTAGTGAGAATATGTAGGGTAGAGGACCTTACTGAAGGATGTGAGAGGAATATCAATATTCTCTTCAGTGGCTTCAATTTCATACATTATGTTTTTCATTTATGAATCTAAAGCCATGGGGTCATCATTCTTCAACTTTAGGTTCAAGAGATTCAATATTAGTTGTATGAGTTCAACCTCAGAATGTGTGATAAAATTATTTCAATATTTTCAAGGCACCATATGAATCACTATTGGAAGCAATATGATGGCTCACCTCCTCACTTACTTTCACAGAGATTAAATCATATGCCTTATGGCCTTTTTCTTCTCATATTTCATGTTATTTGTTTGAGGTCGAAATGACTGGTCTTCTGTTAGGTCTTCTACTCTTCATCTTCAATTCAGAGGCTTCTTCTGATTTCGCTTCTTCTTTAGTGATTTTGTTGCTCTGAGGGACTACTATTCATCTGAAAATCCCTTTCCACAGGTCATTGAATATAAATGTTCTCTTGGTATTTTGGTACCATTCTCTGTAGTTATCTTTTCCATTCAACGCCATGCCACCAATGGAGATGAGAGAATGCATTTTTTATCTTCACACATGTGTATAAAAATAATGATATTGCAACAAAAGAACAATGGTGCAGCCTAATTGTATACCAATAAAAATAGACAATGGAACCAAGAGAGTTCTCAACTAATGAAGGTAACAACTCAACCTTGAGGATTGAGAAATATACCATTGCAACATATTATAAGTGAATATCTCTGGAGAAAGGATTTCACCTCCATATCGTAGCAATAGGAATATCACAAAAAATAGTGATGGATTCTCACCCAGTAAAGAGAACTGCTACGTGTCTAAGATACCAAGAAGGGAGATACTATTGAGAATCCCAACCAATGATTCATATCATGACCGTGAGGTTGCGATATAAGTGAGCATCGAGGCCTTCCCTCGAGCAGGAATCCATATATGATATCTATTACATCTTCATGAGTAGACAATGTGAGAAAACCCTCCAAAACCAAGGTGAGTGGATCCCGTGTGAATCAATCTTTGGAATCTCGAAACAAAAGGAGATACCATAGCAACTAAACGATGGATTTGTGTGTATGCATGACCTTAATTGGCATGGATCTCTCTGCATAGTGAGTGTAAGATACCTTGAATTGATGCATTCATACTAATCAAGTGAGGATAGATAGATCGCATGAGAGATACCTACGACAGTGTTAAGGTGACCAGTGAGTGTTAATCCCTAAACAGTGGCACATTTCCCCTTAATTAGGGCATATTACATTACTAATGTTATTTTATTTATGTTGTCTTGGGTCCATTAGTTGTAATTGTACCTCCTAGTCTCCTATATATACCAAGGAGACCTTTTCATTTGGAATCATCTTGTATTTGGAAATCTATGTGGTATATAAGGAGGTTTCCCCCTCGAAGAGACTTATTATCTGAAATTCTCTCTTTTTCAAGGCATTTAGTACTTATTCTGAGGTTTTTCTATGCTATCTTGGTATTTGGTTCCTAACTTTTGGTATCAAAGATCAAAGTCTTGGGGGTTTCGCTAGTACATCTGAGAGACTTTGGGATTTTCTCTATAACTTTTTTTCTACATTGTTTCAGAAGGAGCCCCTTGGAGTATATTTAGTAGACAACTCAAGGTACAAGGGGTTAAAATTTTAGCTCTTGTGGCCTTATGATTTTGAATATATATCCTATGTAAAATAGGGTTCTTGAACCATCCTAAATTTAGTCATCTTGGAATATTCACTATAAAAAAATTTCTGTACAATTTCAAACCATGAAATCTAGAGGTTATTCACAGAAGTTATCAAGGTATCTATGATAAAAATTTCAGCTTCTTTTTCATCCTACTGTTTTAGATACACCCTGTGCAAGATAGGGTATATGACTAGTCTTATTAACTAGTCTCAAACATGTCTTCCATGTAAAACAATTATATCTTCTTCAGTGAGTATCCAAATTAAGTGAGACCAGTTGCATTGGATAGTGGAAAGTTTGTAGTATTTCTAGTAAAATTTTCAAAATCAAATATCATATATTGTGATCTTGGCACGCTTTAAAAGTACGCTCTCCTGGAAGGGACAAAATTCAGCAAGGTCTAGGGAAGTTACCATAACTTCCACTTGACACATCCAACTTTAATCAGACTTGCGGAATTGCAGAGAAGACATATCAAAGAGCTACAAAAATAAATTTTCAGACCCATAAGGGCCGAAATTTTGGAGATACAGTAGAAGAAATATTGTCTAGTAGAACCACCTCGAAATCAAAGTTTAAAAGTGATACTTGGCCAACATGCCACCAAAAATGGAACGTATACACCAATTAAGCCTCCAAACAATCCTAATTGGACTTTTGATGCAGGTGAAGAAATGCACAGAGACATAAATGATTAAAAAATAAGACAATAACAAAATATGAACTACAAGGGATGATGGATTCAATTGAAGCTAAGTTGGAGGCAATGATGTATACTAAGATGGAGGGTTTAAAAAGGGATATCATGGAAGGATTGAAAAATTTTCTAATAGAGAGGACACCTGAAAGTGAAAATGTATCCCATGAAATTCATGATGAGGATAAAAGGAAGATGAATCAAGAATGGATCAAATCCAAATTTGGGTTGAAGACCAACCACTTTCCTAAGATCGATATGAGGAAGTTTGATGGCAAGGATCCAATCACATGGATACTTTATATGGATAAATTCTTTGATCGACATGACATTCTACATACGCAAAAGGTATGGATTTCTTCTTTATATTTAGAACCCAATCAATTTGTGTAGTATCAATGGCCTTGTTCTCGTAAATCCCTCGTCACTTGGACAATGTTCATGGAAGAAATGATATCACACTATGAGGATCCAACGATCAATACCTTCTTTAGCGAATTGATAAATCTCAAGCAAAAGGGTTCAGTTGCAAAGCACATTGAGAACTTCCAAAGATTGAATATAAAGGTAACAGATATTCCAGATGAGCACATGATTGATGTATTCATAGGAACTTTAAAGGATAACATTCAACATGAGGTTCTCCTTTGGGAACCCAAATCATTGGAGAATGCATTAAGGGTGGCAAGAAAATTTGAAATTAAAAATATGGCTATGGCTACTAGAAGGACCACTCCTAACATCTCTCGAGAGAATAATGTTCCATGTTCTAAAAGCCTCAACCTACAAGTTTGACACCTCAACACTTGGAGGAAAGAAAACAAAAAGTTGTATGCTTTAATTGTGACAACAAGTACAATAAGGGACATAAGTGTGGTGAGAAGAAATTATTCTACATAGATTGTGAAGAGGAACAAGAACCATCTCAATATGAAAATGTAGAAGCAATTTCTTTTGAAGAATTGACTCCCACGATATCATTTAATGCATTGGATGGAATTATCACTCCCCAAACCCTCAAGATAGAAGGACATATCAAAAATAAAAAGGTAATAGTACTAATTGATTCTGGTAGTACTCATAATTTCATTCACTATAAATTATCCAACGATCTCAATTTCTTTGTATATCCAGCGCCAAAGTTTCGAGTAATGATTCCAGATGGAGGAACTATCAATTTATTAGGAAAATTCAATAAGATCAATCTTACTATGGGGAAATATGTAATGAATAGTCCAATGATTTCTATACCCATGGGTGGTGTTGATGTCGTACTAGGAATCCAATGGTTACAATCATTAGGAACAATGGATTTTAATTTTGAAGAACGTTTCATGAAATTTTCATTGGAAGAAAAACAAATTGAGTTAAGGGGTATCACAGGGAAACCCAGTAAGGTGATAAGCTCTAATGGCATGACACAATTATTGAAAAATATGAATCAAGGTGTAATTTCACAATTATGCTCACTAGATGTTCAAACATATAAGCCATCTATTCCTCTAGATCTCCAAGGGATCATTGATAAGCATTCCAAAGTATTTGAAGATATTCCCAAAGGTCTTCCACCCACTCGAATGATATCTAAAGTATTTGAAGATATTCCAAAGGTCTTCCACCCACTCAAATCATGATCATTCTATTAACCTAATTCCTTGGAGTGTTCCTCCCAACATCATGCCTTACAGACACTCTTGTCTAAGAGTAAAATTGAGCTTATGGTTGAAGAAATGTTAGAGGATGGAATTATTAGACCTTAGACAAAGTTCTTGCATCAGACCGGTTGTAATGGTATTCATGAAAGATGGCTCATGGCGTATGTGTGTCTAGATTATAGAGAGTTCAACAAGACCACCATTAAAGATAATTTCCCCTATCTCCCTTCACTCCATGAATGCTATATGAACTACATGGAGGAATTCATTTCACAAAGTTGGATCTCCATTCAACGTATCATCAAATCAGAATGAAGGAAGCTGACATCCCAAAAAACATCATTCCAAACCCATGAAGGCCATTATGAATTTTGGTCGTGCCTTTGGCCTTGCAAATGCACCTCCACATTCCAAGGGTTGATGAACGCATTTTCAAGACCTTCCTTAGAAAATTTGTGTTAGTATTGTTTGATGATATACTAATCTATAGCAATTCTTGGGAGGATCATGTGAACAGCTTACAAGCATGCTACAACCACTAAAGGAGAAATAACTATATGCCAAAACCATCCAAATTTTTCTTTGGGTGAAGGAGGTAGAATATTTGGGTCATATTGTATCTCATGAAATTTTCAAGGTAGACCCTCACAAGATTAAGGCCATCGTTGGACTCCGTCCGATTCCCAAAAACATTGTGAAGAATCTTTAGAGGATTTTGGGTTTGACAGTTACTACCACAAGTTTGTTTGGAAACCATGAAGAATAACAACACCTTTAATGACATTAACTAAGAAGGATGCATTTTCATGGACCCAAATGGAAACCAAGCTTTTGAACAACTTAAAGAGGCAATGCAAGCTCTTGTCTTGACCACAACAAACTTCAAAAAAAAAAAAAAAAACCTTTATTGTGGAAATGTGATGCCCTGAAATGGCATTGGTGTTTCTCTAATGCAAGAAGGAAGGCCCCTGGATTTTGAAAGTCGACCACTCAAGGGAAAGGACTTACACAAACCCATTTATGAGAAGGAAATGATGGAAATACTACATGCATTGAAGAAATGGTGTCCTTACCTAATAGGTAGGCACTTCAAGTTCAAAACAGATCATGATAGTCTTAAATACTTCTTGGAACAAATACTATCTTCAGAAGAAAAACAAAAATGGGTGACCAAGATATTGGGTTATGATTTTGAAATTATCTATAAAAAAGGGATGAAAAATGGTGTGGCAGTTGCACTCTCAATAAAGGATGAAGATGTTGAGGCCTTTCTCTGTGCTATCTCGATCATCCAACCCGATTGGATAATAAAAGCGAGGGATGAATGGAAGAATGAAAAAAACGTGTGGACTCTCATTCAAAGGTTGCAGTAGGATTCTAATGCATTAGATACATTTACATGGAAAAATGATTCAATATGGTACAAAGATCGCTTATATTTATGTAAGAACTCCCAACTCAAGAAAAAGGTACTATTGGAATTTCACGCCTCTCTAGTAGGAGGGCACTCGAGATTTTTGAAAACCTACCATAGGGTCAAGAAGGAATTTTTTTGGGATGGCCTTAAAAATGATGTTCAAAGGTTTCTGACAAAATGTTTGGTTTTCCAACAAAATAAGGTGGAAACAATTAATACCCCAGGTCTTTTACAACCATTAGCCATCCCAAGTCAACGTTGGGAGGAAGTTTCCATGGATTTCATCACAGGGTTACCAAAGTCTGAAGGAAAGAGTGTCATCATGGTGATTGTTGATAGACTAACCAAGTACACGCACTTTTGTGCACTCTCTCATCCCTTCAAATCCAGTATAGTTTCCACCGCATTCATGGAGACAGTTCAAAAGCTAGATGGAATCCCAAAGATTATTGTAAGTGATAGAGATCCCATCTTCACTGGACATTTTTGGACAAAATTGTTTTCTTATTTGGGTACTCAATTGTCTCATAGATCATCTTATCATCCTCAATCTGATGGACAAACCAAGATAGTGAACACATTTATGGAAGGATACATTTGTTGCTTTGTCTCTGATAAACAAACACAATGGTTCAAATGGTTACCCTTGGTAGAATGGTGGTATACCACTTCCTTTCATACTGGAACAAAAAGGAAACCATTTATGGAACTCTATGGATACCACCCTCCTTCCATCAATTCTTATCTAAAAGAAAAATCTAAGATTCAAGCAGTGGAAAATCACATCAAGCATCAACAAAAAGTTCTCCAAATCTTAAAAGACGACCTGACAATGGCACATAATTGCATGAAACAACAAGCACATCAACATCGTAGTGAAAGAAGTTTTGAAGTAGGGGATTGAGTGTTTTTAAGACTACAACCATACAAACAGATGTCCCTCAAGAAATCCAAGAAGGATAATAAATTATCACCAAAGTACTATGGCCCTTATAAGGTATTGAAAAAGATTGGTACTATGGCATACAAATTGGAGTTGCCTGCATATTCATGAGTACACCCAGTTTTGCATGTTTCATGCTTAAAGAAGGTTATAGGTGACAAGATCCCAATTCAAACTATATTTCCATAACTTGACGAGGAAGGAAAAATCATATTGGATCCTAAAGCTATCACTGACACAAGAATTTTCCAGTTGAGGAATATATCCATTTTAGAGTATCTCATTAAGTGGAGGAAACTACCTTCTGAAGATTCCACTTGGGAAGATGAGTCTTTTATACAAAAGCATCCATGATTATTCAAGCGTTTCAGAAAACACTTGTCTGAAGGGTAGGGGCATGTTAAGCCCTAAACAGTGGCACATTACCCCTTAATTAGGGCATATTACATTAGTAATGTTATTTTATTTATGTTGGCTTGGGTCCATTAGTTGTAATTGTACCTCCTAGTCTCCTATATATACCAAGGATACCTTTTCATTTAGAATCATCTTGTATTTAGAAATATATGTGGTGTATAAGGAGGTTGCCCCCACGAATAAGCTTATTATCTGAAATTCTCTCTTTTTCAAGGCATTGAGTACTGATTGTGGGGTTTTTCTATGCTATCTTGGTACTTGGTTCCTAACAGTGAGGTTGTGAGTGATACCGACAACAGTGTTAAGGCGAGGTTGAGGCAATGAGGTCATGCAAACCTAAATATGGTAGCAACAAGATAGAATGAATGATTTAGCAACAATAGAAATAATTTTTAGGGTTTCTTAGAGAAAAGAATGAGGCACAACATAAGGAGGGCGATCAACAATGAGAAGCAGAACCATATTAGGGTTTGCTTTGTAGAGAATAAATCAGAGTGCTAAGGGAAGAAAGTTAGGTAGGATATCAAAGGCGTTTTATGTTCGCGTAGGGAAAGGAAATGCCAAGAGAATAATTCATGGAGTTAGCGTGGCTCTGATACCGCTGTCAAACCAAGAGTGAGTATTACAACAAAGTTTTCCTCACCCCATGCAACTTGCTTGGATGGAATTTCCATTTCCCTATGCATACTTGAAGTCCCCTTTTGTACCTTCTTGAGCCAAAAAAAAACATTTCTCCACATATACGTGCCCTTCAGTTAGAAAACAATAATATACGTAGGTTTCTCCACTATATCCCATGTACATCAGGTTTGGTGCTCAAAATTAAAAAATATGTTGGGTTTCCATGCCATGTCACAAGATCCATGATCCTTGACCTTCGATATAATGAAAACGCTCTGACTCGGCCCTTCAGTTCCATTTGAAGGATATAATTTGAGCCATATACAAGCCTTGAGGCATTACGAACAATTCAACTTTGAGAGCAAAGACACTCTGGAGAAATTTAACTTCATATTGAGACTGCATCCCTTTGTCCTTGAAAGTATGAACCCCTTGTTCAGTCCCCAAGCTCTTCCTTCTTTGTGATGGAGAACCTCATTGGCTCCTTCATATGAGATTGCCTTTGATGGAGGATTGAAGTGGTGGAGGCCTCACTGGATGGACTTAGTTTCTCGGTTCCAACATGTGTCATTACAAAAGTTTGTCACCTATATACTTCTGTTGATTATTTTAATAGAAATACTATTTTCTCATCCAATTGATATCTAGCAAATATTTGAATTAATATTCCATGGACGTATTTTTCATGTATGTTAATGGATTATGCTAATATATATGACAAAATTATACATTTTCACCATATGCTTGCGTATCTTGGTTGTTGAGGACAAGTTGCAGGTATAAAGCTTTGATTTGTGTCCTCAATGATGGTCTTCATTAAACGTTCGAACGAGGAAGGCTCTTGGCCTTGTCTTTTTAGCATTTAATTTATATAGCATACTTGGGATTAGAGTTGATTTCTACATGCCATTCTGTCTTTTGTGGTTTACCCCATGCCATCGATAGATTTTCCTCATAACAGTGAGAAGAAATCATAACTCCACAGGATGATTATTCCATTAGCATGAATCTCAATAAATATACAAAATGAAACCGTTGGTATTCTCCAACGTATGACTCTTCCTATCACCTATGACGCTTGATATGTACATTAATGTTACAAATACCACAATCCCAAGGATTACATGTCAAACACTTGTATATCCTACTCTTTATCCATTTTTTCTAAATGTGGGTTGCTGAGAGGGTGTTGATATTTGTAGCATCAAACAAGTATTTAGGAATAGGTCTAAGTGTCTAGACATGTGGAAGTTTTCCAAATTATTCTACCTTGAGACTTTACTTTAATTAAAGGAATTTTTAAAGTAAAGTGATTTTATAAGAGAGTTAGTTTTATTTAAAGAAATGATCGAATTAGAATTGTGAATTAAATAATAGCCATTGAATTCAAGTGATGTGAGAAGTAATCTCAATCATCAATCACTTTGGATACCAGGGTTAGTTCATAACTCAATATTATAAAAGCAAGGCAAGGGTGAAGGAGATGACACTTGATACATTGATACAAATCATAGAAGGAATTTTTCTCAAAGGGTTGGATCCCAAAGGAATGTGAATCAAGGAGATCTTGGATAAGTGGAGAAGGACTTCCATCTAGAGATCAGGTTAAGGAGAAGACAGAACATGGGAATTCATAAGTAGGTTTCAGTTGATTGGAGGCGCAATAGTAAGGTCACGTTGTACAAATTTTTGTACATTCTTTGAGTGCATGTATGTGGGTCTAGGTACATATGTGGGTTTCAATGGTGACAAGCATGTACAATGTCGTACATGTCAATACAAGGGAAATTTCAGTAGCATGTTATTATAGGGTAGTTTATCAGGTCTAAAGGATGAAATCAAAAATTATGAGAGTTGAAGACATATTGGATGGAGCATCTAAATTCCTATCTTGGAAAGTAAGAGTGGATTTGGCATTAAAGAAGTTTGACTGTTGGGATTTAGTGGAAAATGTAGTTGCTCCATCGACATACCCGACAACTTTGGTAGATCACGAGAGGAAGGAGATCAAAGATGAGAGGGTTATCTTGGATTTAGTGAAGGATCATATAATTCTTCACCTATCCGAGAAGAAGACGACCAAAGAGATCTTGGATTCCTTGGTAGGTTTATTCCAGATCACTAATGTGAATAAGAAGATGGTCTTAAGAAATAAATTTAAATGAGTGCAGATGTCTAGATCTAATAATGCTACCAACTATTTCATGAGTATCACTCAGGTTCATGATCAAATTTGAGCCATATGGGAGAAAATGAATGGCGTAGAGATTGTGAATGTGTCATTGAATGGTTTTCCCAAGTCTTGGGAACCATTTTTCAAGGAGGTCTATGCTCGAGAACATCTCCTAGATTGACAGATATTTTGGTATGATTGCATCCAGGAAGAGACTTGAGAGGAGTATAAGAGAAGAAAGTAGGGAAGTAGTGATGAGAACTTGGTTCTTGTTAGTAAGACGAAGAAGGGAAAAGGAAAGAGATCCAACAATAAGGGTAACAATGATGGAGGATCATCACATCTAGGGAAGAAGAAGGACTTGAGTAAAATCAAGTGCTTCTCATGTCATAAGAATGGACATTATGCATCTCAATGTCCATAGAGGAATAAGGGAAAAGGAAAGACGCAGATAGAAACATCAATAGAGATGCATCAAGTTGAGTTTGCAATGAATTTTGGGATGGATTTCTTACTAGTTTCTTTCCTTTCTACCAGCACAACTACCAGGAGTGTGTGGTTCTTGGACAGTGGTGCATCAAGTCATATGACAGAAGCATGGGAGATATTTAACATTCTGACGGAGAGGGATTTCGATGTTCAAGTGGATCTTGGTGATGATGTCAAGTATGTAGTGAAGGGAGAGGGAACAATTATGTTCCAACTTGAGTGAGGAGGTTCTTTGGATGCCCGGGATGTGATTTATGTATCAAGATTGAAGAATAATTTTCTCTCAGTCTCAACTATGGAGGAAAATGCTTTTGTTGTTACTTTTTAGAGAGGGAAAATACTCATATGTCCAGAGAAATCTAGCTCAAAAACAAAAGTGGTTTTTGGGGTTAGAGAGGGCACTTTATACAGGTTGTAGGGAAATATTGGTTAGGAAGTGACAGACTATGTGAGATATGGAACAAGAGGTTGGGACAACTACACTATAGGGAATTTATGATTATGAGGGGGATTGTTACAGGTCTTCCAGAGTTCATTATTGAGAAGTAGGGAGTATGCAGAGGGTGTGCACTTGGAAAGAATGCTAAGGTTGTTTTTCCAAGTAGTGAGAGTAGGTCCAAGGGGATATAGGATATTATAAATTTATATGTGAGTGGGCCGATGTTAGTAGAATCAGTGTAGGGAGAATCATACTATGTGACATTTACTGATGATTTTTCCAGGAAAACCTGGATATTCTCTATGAAGACAAAGGATGAGGTCTTCAATGCATTTCAGGATTTTAGAGCTCATGTGGAGAACCCAACATGGAAGAAGATCAAGTTATTGAGGTAGGATAATGGGGGAGAGTACACCTCCAATGAATTCAAGGGTTTCTATAAAGAGGGAGGGATCAAGAGGGAGATGACAGTCTCATACAACCCTTAACAAAATGGGGTTGCGGAGAGAAAGAACTGACCCATCATTAGTTCTTCCAGGGGTATGATACAAGACCATGAGTTGTCTATGTTTCTTGGGAAGAGGCATGTAACACTGAAATATATGTCGGACAACTGAGAGGGGGGGGTTGATTCAGTTGTTACTATAGTTAAACAATTATTCCCATTTTAAACTCTTTACAGAAAACTTAATGAAGATCATAATGATGCAGGGAAGTAAGAAATATAATATTAAACATCAATCACACACATGAAACATACAGAGACATATATTTCCCAAGGAAACACATAAAGGGAAAAACCTCTTCTTCTTGATATGATAAGTAATCTTTATTTTATTTACATTACCATTCTTATGAGCTCCAACTCCTCTTGAGGCTACAACCTCTGTTTTACAAGAAACAAATTTCTGAGAGCACCAACTCTTTGGTTTCTCTAGCACCCACTAGAAGGAATGATGTAGGAGCATCGCGAGCGAGCGCAAGTGGAGGAAAGCTAGATATGCAACAAAGCACATTTTGAATTTGAAAAGATGAAACATTAATGTAATATCTGAAAATATATTTTTTGCTTTTATGGCTTGGAGATTGTAGCGCAGATCTTGAGCATTTTCTCTCATCTTCTGGTTGTAGGCATTTAATATAATGAATGTAAAGTAGATGAAGGCTTTAATTCGATTTGATAGCTAGAGTTGTAGGAGGGAAAACTCGAAGAAATCTCCCTTGTATGTATGGTATTGTATTATTACTCTCAATAGGAAGAATTAGAAGTTGTAGAGTAAGAGAATAGGAGAACAGAGCAAAAGATAGATTGTAGAATATTGTATAAGTAGATAGTTGTGGCTATTGAAACCATGTACAGAAGCACTTGAATTAATATAATAATTCTTTGATCCAATTTCATGGTGTTGTGATGATTACTGTTTGCATCTATTGGATGGTATGTTTACAGTTTTCTTATATGCGTTGTTGTGCATTTGTTTTAATGTTGTGTATGTGTTGATCTCATGTTGAATGTATGAAGTCCGTGAGAGGGAGAGTGTAAGTTTCAATTGTTTTTCTTGCTGAGAATTCTTGAAAGGAGTGCAGTGAAGGTCCACAAGAATTCTGTTGACAAGATTCTGATTTTTACCTCAGAAAAGCTCAGGAGGGATATTGTTGTTCTTATACCAGTAGAAGTGCAATTAGCACAGAGCCGTGCAAGGTGTGCGCATGCCAGTTGAAGTCTTAGACTTTTCCAACCTAGGTGAGTGGTTGAAGAACGTATGTCGCAAGGAGTGCGCAGAGGTGGAAGATACTAGATAATCAATTATTATTATAGAGGCCGCAGGGAGTGCATGCAAGATTCTTTAGAATCCTTGAGTTTGTAGCAAGAACCAATCTCAGGAGGGATAGAGATTTCGAATAGTTCAAAGGAAGAATGAAGGTTGAAGTCACTTCACAGTAGGAGAGATCAGAAGGAAGGACGCCAAGTTCTCTGGCAAGAGTTGTCAAATTTATGAATGGATGGTTGAAATTCTCGGAGGAAGAATCATTGATTTCCCATGGACCGTTAGATCCAGAGAGTTGTGGGAAGGATAAGGGTGGGAGTCTTTCAACACTCACAAGATTAGGTTGGATAGCAGCCGTTAGATCCAAAGGAGTGTGGGTTGTCGATTGGCACTCGGAAATTTCGGCATTTCAGGAGTCAGGAGTTCGAAGCAAAGCAATTGTCGGAAGTCTCGATAAGCGAAATCCCAACACGATCAAGATCTTCAGATCTGGATCAACGAGAGTTGTTGATCTCATGTTTGGAATTTCTTCATTTCGGATTTCGGGAGTGTGGAGAAAGTTGTGATTCGGAGTCAAAAGTCACGAAATCCCAACATGATCTAGACTGTCGATCGTGGGAAGAATCTGGGTCGTTGATCTATGGCAAAGGAATATTGTGATTTTGGCTTTCGGGTAAAGGGAGGAATCTTGCATTGTGAACCCCCGATACGCGAAATCCTGACGTGCTCGGAGGTTGAGGCCCAAGTCATAGCCGAGGGTCACCACAGGAGGATTCAAGGGGGCAGCTAGAGGCAGTTAGCCCATTTTAGGATTTCGGGACTTGGAGGAACAAGAGTGCCTTACATCGTGAAACATCGATTCATGAAACACGACGCGCCCCCTTTTAGGGTTAAGCTTGTGGTCACGTGGGGTGGAGATTTACACCTATCACTTGTTTGTGTGGGGGTAACTTCCAAAAGGACTTGTGATCATATGTGTTGAAGATTCTAGCTGGGAATCAAAGAGATATTTCATCTCAAAGGGAATCAAATATCCATAGGCGGGGAGGTCAAGAAGACCCTGCTGAAGTGGGGGTCTGCGTCAGGTGGTATTGGAGTTTAGCTAACAAATTTTGTTTTTGTAGGAGGGAATACAAGGAACAGTTCTGATTTGAATTCTGTGTGGACAGATTGAAACAATGCTGCCAAGAAGACGCCAAGAGAGACCTATGCCCGATCCAGATATGGAAAGGGAAATGAGATAACTTTGTGTTGAATTAGACGTTATGGAGATAGCCCAGAAATGGACAAATGATACTGGAGATGTCAGTGAATCCGAAAATGAGAATGAAGCAAGACCCAAAGAAGAATAATTTGCAGTCGAAGATGCTGTAGAGGAACGTCTATTCAGAGTTGTTGCAAGAATAGGGGCCAGAGAAAAAATGGACATCCCGATGTATGAAGGCAACTTAGACGTTGAGGAGTTGCTAGATTGGTTTAGAGATATGGATAAATATTTTGATTATGAAGACATCGAAGACGATAAGAAAGTAAAACATGTTGTCACTAGACTGAAAGGACATGCAACACTATGGTGGGATGAACTGCAGGCCGACAGGTGTTGTCAAGGAAAGAAAAGAATCAAAAGCTCGGATAAGATGGTCGCAAAGATGAAATCCATGTTTATACCTAGAGATTACCAAATTAATCTGTTTCGAATAATGCAAAATTTGAGACAGAAGGAGATGATAGTGAAGGAGTACACTGAAGAGTTTTACTGATTAAACACTAGAGCTGGTCATCGTGAGAGTGATGATGAAAAGGTCTCCATATATATGAATGGTCTGAGATATGACATTCAGGATGAGATGAGCATGGTGACAATTAGAAATGTGGAAGATGCTTATCAGATTGCTCTGAAGGCAGAAGAGAAATTGGCCCGAAAGCAAGGTCAAAGAGGTAGAGGTAGAATTCAGAGCAGAGGCAAAGAAATTGCCCAGGACAGAGTATAGAAGCCCAAGGATGAAGAAAAGAAACCTCATAACCACCCAGAAAGAGGAGGAAGTTCATAGGGAATACAATATGTTGATAGGAACACTTTTCCTTATCAAGAGGAAGCGGAAGAGGCAGAGGTGGTGAAATAAAGTGTTTTTTCTGTGGAAATATCAGACACGAGTCTTGGGAATGTCTCGATAGAAAAAGAGATGGAGGAGTCAAAGCTCACATTTTAGAAGGGAAAAGGAGAAATGTTGAGGCAAAAGATGCAGAAGGAGGAAGATCCTTAATGATGAGGAAAATTATCTTGAAGTCAGAGAAGGAGATAGAGAATCCAGTCCAAAGGAACCGTTTGTTCAGAATTGCTTGCAAGACTAAGGATAAGGTATGCAAAGTGATAGTGGATAGTGGAAGTACAGATAACCTAGTATTCACATAAATGGTGGAGAAGTTGGAATTGGAGACAGTTTCACAACCGAGCCCATACAAGGTTTCGTGGTTGCAAAAAGGACATCAGGTAACCGTCACTAAACAATGTTTAATTGAATTTAAGATAGGGTGATATAGAAATGAGATCCTATGTGATGTTATTCCCATGGATGTTTGTCATCTTTTGTTGGGGAGGCCTTGGAAATATGACAGAAATGTTATTCATGATGAGAGAAAGAACACTTATACCTTGGAAAAGAATGGTACGACACACATGTTTCTTTTGATTGAAGACAAGAAGGTGAAAGCAGAAGCAAGCAATACTATACTTCTCATGAGTGGGAAGGAAATTCTGGATGAATTCAAGAAAGGTGAAGAAATGTAGTTTGTTGTGGTAAGAAAACCTAAATTCATCTTGACCAATACCTTGATAGATGATCTACTGGAGGAAATTTAGGAATTGTTGGAGAATTTCGTTGATATAGTGGTGGACGATTTACCTTGTTCATTGTTTCCCATAAGAAGTATAAGCCATCAAATTGACCTTATACCAGGAGCAAGTTTTCCAAACAAAGCAGCGTATAGATTGATGTCGCAGGAGAATGAAGAGGTCAAGAAGCAAGTCCAATATTTGATGGACAAAGGGTTGATCAGAGAAAGCTTGAGTCCATGCGTTGTACCAACAATGTTAATTCCAAAGAAGGATGGTGGATGGAGGATGTGTGCAAACTCGAGGGCTATAAACAAAATCACCATCAGGTATAGATTCCCTTTACCCAGGATGGATGACTTGATGGATTGCTTGAGTGGGGAAAAGTTTTTTTCAAAAATTGATTTGAAAAGTGGATATCATCAGATTAGAATGAGGGAATGTGATGAATGGAAGACAACATTCAAGAAAAATGAGGGGCTGTATGAATGGCTTGTCATGCCATTTGGCTTGAATAATGCGCCAAGTACTTTTATGAGATTAATGAACGAAGTCTTGAAAGATTTCATTGGAAAGTTTGTAATTGTGTATCTTGATGATATATTGATCTTCAGTAAGATTGAGGAAGAGAATTTGAGACATTTAACTCTAGTGATGAGGAGGTTGCAGCAAGAGAAGTTGTTGATAAATCTGGAGAAGTCGTCTTTCATGAAGAAAGAACTAATTTATTTGGGTTTTGTAATCTCTTCAAATGAGTTGAATATGGATCCTGAGAAGGTAAAAGGATCAAAGAATGGCCATCACTGAGGAATATCTTTGAAGTCAGAATCTTCCATGGACTAGCCAGTTTTTACAAGAAGTTCTTCAAAAAATTTAGTGGAATTTGCACACCAATGATGGACACAGTCAAGAAAAGACATAAATATTTTCATTGGATAGAGGAAGCAGAGAAAAATTTTAAGTTGTTGAAAGAGAAGATAATTGAACAACCATTTTTGGTTTTTCCAAACTTCAGTAAAACATTTCAAGTGAGATGTGATGCAAGTGGATTTGTGGTTGGAGCAGTCTTAAGTCAAGAAAATAGACCAATTGCATACTTCAATGAGAATCTGAATGAGGCCAAAATGAAATATTCCACATATGATAAAGAGTTTTATGCAATCAAACAAGCACTGAAGAAATGGAGGCATTACTTGGTTCCGAAAGAGTTCATTTTTTATAGCGACAACCATGCTTTACAATTTATAACCAAACAGGAAAAATTGAACTAGAAACATGCAAAATGGGTTGAATTTATGTAGAAATTTACTTTTTTTATAAAGCACATTTCTGGAACTAGTAACAAGGTTGTTGATGCATTGAGCATGAAATGTTTGATTCTGCAAGAGTTTCATGTGAAGACCTTAGGTTTTGATAGCCTTAAAAATATGTACAGAGATGATTCAGATTTCAAGGATGCTTATGAAGCATGTGAGAATCCTGTACTGAGAGACATAAGCCAATGGATTGAATACTTAATTCAGGATGGATTATTTTTCAAAGGAAACCAGTTGTGTATCCTGAAGAGTTCTATGAGAGAAAACCTTTTAAAGGAAAAACATAGTGGGGGATTGGATGGACATTTCGGCCATGATAAGACATTCGCGCAACTAAACAACTTGTATTATTGGCTAGGGATGAGGATAGATGTCAAGAAATTTGTCAACAAATGTAGAATTTTCCAACATGCAAAGGGGAAAAGAAAAAATACAGGATTGTATCAACCATTGCCAATACCAGAGAGGTCGTGGGACGCGGTAAGCATGGATTTCGTGTTAGGACTGTTGAGGACAAAAAGAGGTTGTCGACAGATTTTCCAAAATGGCACATTTTATTCCATGTCAGAAAACCAGTGATGCAACACACATTGCAAATCTGTTTTTCAAAGAAGTTGTTCGACTTCATGGCTTACCCGAGAGTATTATTTCATATCGAGATACCAAATTTGTTGGTCACTTTTGGAGGACACTATGGAAGAAGATGGGGATGAATTTATCTTTTAACTCAGCATATCATCCTCAGATGGATGGACAGACTAAGGTAGTAAATCGAAGCTTGGGAGACTTGTTGAGAAGTTTAGTAGCTGAACATCATAGTCAGTGGGATCATATTCTGCCACAAGCGGAATTTTCCTATAATGACTCACCTAACCAGAGCACATGACATATCCCATTCCAAATAATGTATGGAATGTAGCCAAGAGGAGTATCTGAGTTGAGATACTTGGAGCAGAATGAGTTTAGAAGTGCTAAAGCGGAAGATTTTGCAACAGAGATGCAAGAGCTCCACAGTAAGGTTAAAGAGCAGTTGCAAAGTTCCAACCATGAATACAAGCGTAGAGTGGATCAGCACAGAAGAGAGCTTCAATTTGAAGTAGGATATTTATTCTTAGCACATATAAGAAAGGAAATATTCCCAAGGGGAACATATAACAAGTTGAAGATGAAGAAGATAGGGCCGTGTAAGATTCTAAGAAAATTTGAGGAAAATGATTATGAGATAGAATTTCCAAATGATGTGGGCATATCATCCATATTCAATGTAGAAGATATGTATCCTTACATAGAAGATGAAGCGAGAGGAGAAGGGAACCAAAAGGAAGTTAAGTGGGTCAAACAGTTGCATGTAGCTAAAAATCCGCAGATGGAAAATATCATTGATCAGAGAGCTAGCAAGAAGACACGGAGAAAGATGTATTTTGAATACTTGGTGAAGTGGAAGGGACACCCGATTGAATATTCCATTTGGGAAAGCGAAGCGGCGATCCAGAAACATGGAAAGATAGTGCAGGAGCTCATGGAC
>SNQJ01S0004567.1:283249-305813 GCA_010110895.2 Picea sitchensis
AGGAAGGTATTTTGATTTGTGTGATGATATAAATCTTTTTCGGATCAACTCTCATGCTAGAACGAGAAATGTGATGTCCCAAAACAATACCTTCAGTAAGCATCATTTTTTATTTTTCATTACTTAAGGAAAGGTTAGTTTCCTTACATCTAATCAAGACTTTTTCTAAATTGGCCAATGCTTCCTGGAAGTCTTGTCCATGGACTGTAAAGTGATCAATGTAGACTTCCACACAATCATTGATCAAGTCAGAGAAAATGGCTAGGACAACTCTTTGAAAAGTGGCAGGGGCATTGCAAAGTCCGAAAGGGAGCATCCTATAATCATATTTTCCCCAAGGGCAGGTGAAAGTGGTCTTTTCCTGGTCTTCGAGTGTTATTTGTATCTGGTTGTAACCACTAAACCCATCCAAGAATGAAAAATACTTCTTTCCGGACAGGGTATCCAGCACTTGATCAATAAATGGTAAGGGAAAGTAATCCCTATGGGTGGCTTTGTTTAATTCCCGGAAGTCTACACATATCCTCCACTTGCCATTTTTCTTGGGAACTATAACAAGTGGAGATACCCATTGACTATCTGAAATGGGGTATATGACATTGGCTCAGAGGAGTTTTTGCAATTCCTCTTTTACAATATCTTTAAGGGCTAGATTCATCCTTCGTTGAGGCTGTCTGACTGGTCTGATTTGGTCATTAGTGTAGATATGATGTGTGCATGTGTCAGGGTGAATGCCTTTTATGTCTGCATAATCCCATGCAAAGGCATCAAATTGTCTTTGGAGCATTTCAATCACTTGTGTCTTTTGTTCTAGTTCCAAACTAGAGTTGATATACAAAGGTTTTCCTGGGATAATATCAACAAGTTCATTAGTTTCTTCCTTATCTGAGGAGGTTGGTGATAAAGTGTATAATTGAGTGATATCAGGGTGCCAATTTTGTTGAAATTCGGAACTAAAAATATGTGACAATTCTGCAAAAGACCTTGGGTATTCAATGCAGTTTGTGTCAGCCAAAAATAAGCTTAAGACTTGTTCATCTGATTGTTCTTGTATTCCTCTTACTTGTTCAGGTGTTAACATAGGTCTGATGCAATCTTCCTCTCGATAAGGGTTTTCTAACCAAATAGGTATTTCCTGTGCCGGTTGGGCAAGAGGAAAGAGAAAAAAAAATTGGCTATGTGTGCCATTGGATATAGTCATCTCACCAGACCGACAGCTGATAAAGGAATCTGCTGTGGCCAGCCAAGGGCGGCCAAGAACCATAGGGTGTCCTGGTTTGGAGGATGATTTAGAATAGATGACTAAGAGGCTAAACTCAAAATAGGTTAATAAAATCAAAACATAAGAGGCTAAACTCAAAATAGGTTAATAAAAAAAATTGAATTGCTCTTTTTTTCTTTTTCACATTCAACTCCGAATTAATTCATTTATCATGTAATTATAATTGTGTTGATAATTATTTATCTTTGTAAATACACACCACCTTAAATAATTACCCAATCTGTAATCATATGCAACCATCAATTTTAAGCATAAAATCATATGCAACTACCAACTTTAACTCACATAAGCATAACAAAGTGTATTTAACTTCAACATAAAATTGCTTGAATTTTCAAATTAAGAGAAGAGGACAAACTTAGAAATATACAATCAAATGACATTTAGTCACGTCTTCACATAAATGCAAGCTTCATACATTGAGGAATATGGTCAATCACTTTTCATACATACAAACTTGGTAGCCACTTTTCATACATTCAAACTTTGCAGCTCGTTGAGGCATTTAATTCAAACACTTGCATGCATATAAACCTACAGTCATTGAGTGGTTTTATTAATTACTTGCATGAAAATAAACCTATAGCCATTGAAACATTTTATCAAACACTTTGCATGCAAATTAACCTACAACCATTGAAACATTTTATCAAACATTTTGCATGCAAATAAACCTACAACCATTGAGGCATTTAATCAAACATTTTACATGCAACTTAACCTACAACCATTCAAGCATTTTATCAAACACTTTGCATGCAAATAAACCTACAACCATTGAGGCATTTAATCAAACATTTTACATGCAAATTATAGTTTATTAAAAAAAAACCCAACATCCATATCTTTACCACAAATTTGTTTTGAAAATTGAGAATGATTAACACCTTCATTTAACCCGATAGTAATAGAATTCCCATAGGGCATATGTAAATTTTGGGAATATCCCCAATTAATGAATTGGCCTCTAAAAGCATGATTTTTGGACTGAAAATGGAGGTGGCATGGTATTTTGGTATGGATACCCCCTATGTTTTTGCTAGTTCGAAACAAAACAATTATTTTATTCTTGATACCCTCTCATGCAAAATTATATATATATATATATTATTCACCACCCCCTCTGAGGTGGCACTCCCACATATTTCTTATTTTACTAAATAATTAATTAACTTAATATTCATCACCCCCATGTGTCACTTTTAGATTATTTGTTATTATTGTTTTCTTAAAATCAATTAATTCACTTTTTTTATTAAATAAATATAAAGTTGAACACTCCTCAAAAGTGGGTAAATTTTGAATTAAATTAATCAAAGGTTTAACCTAGATTGGCTTACCTAGTTTATTTACGCCCCTCAGTGGTGATGTTCTACTGGAGAATAGGGATTTTTCACCCCTGTGGCATGTATTTCTAGACTTATCTAGGCCCTTTCCTTATACCTAGGACTCCACTCCCTAGTAGATTTAGGACTCCACACCCTAATCTATTCCATAGATCCTATACTCCACCTCCCGATCTTTCAAAGATTTAAGACTTTGTGCCCTAATTTGTTTCTCATAGATAAAAGACTTTACCTCTTAATATTGCATGGATTTGAGACTCATTTCCATAAATTCCATGGCTTCTCATCTATTCTTCCTGAAACTCCACGTTTCTCTCAAGGTACTGGTTGTGAGATCATACCCATCTGATGATCTTGTTGGCAAGGTCTTGTTTCCCGAGACCTACACACATCATAACTGCATAGATTAATATCATCAATTTAAAATTCATAATAAATTAACTTAATGACATTTTACCCAAATGTGTACATGAATTCCATATCGGCAAGTAACTAAGTTTCATGCTAGATCTTATTCATTACAAAGTTAATCATACATAATCATAAAAATCATGTTTCATCAACTAGATCATAATCAAATATATGTTCCACACAACAATGATCAGGATCATAATCAACCATCTATTCCACACAACAATGATATGGATCATAATCAACTATCTGTTCCACACATAAATGAATAGGTTCATAATCAAATATATAATCATACATAATAAAATATGCAATCATGTATATAAAACCATCAACAATCACCCTCCTCGGGTGTCACAAATCTACACTAGCGAAATGAGACACTACATGTAAAATGATAAAATCCAAACTCCATAATTTGAACCACTCAATTTCGAGGTCATATGAATCGTATGCATGCATTTTACAGTAAGGCGGTTTTACCCTCCATTTTACAAAAGGTCTTGAATCTTGGTTCAAGGTATAAGTACTTAATTTTTTTTAAATGCACTCGAGATGAAATATATATATTTAAAATGTTATTAAATTCACCCCAAATCTTAAATCACTAAATTTGGAGCTATATAGAAGCATGGGATTGCATTTCCATTTGGTCACTTTCCACTATTTTGTCTCTCAATTTACAAGGTAGACTTTGTCTCTTTTACATAGCAACCACTTTTATGTTTGCAAAGAAAAATCTAAATATGTAGATAGGTGTAAAATTATCTAAGACACCCTCAAAAAATTGAATCACTCGAATTGCAGGTGTGTAAAGACCTGGGCGTGCATTTTTGTGAAGCCCGACATGCATAAATGCATAAATGCATAAATTATAGTTTAAAAGCAAAACAAGTATTTTGCTCATTCGGGTATTCCATTTTAGTATTTCTAGAGTCTCGTACATTTTGATATGTCTGTTTCTTTATTTACTTATTATTCAATAAAAAAAACCTTGTATTCTTTGATGATTTCTACAGGTCTTTGCAATGAAAATGTAACTAACAACTAGCATGTGTGTGATGTGACTGTATAAGCTCTTGCCTCATCTAGCTCATGGATGCAAGTAGTTAGTACTTAGTTTTCCATTTTAGTTAGTGTGTATGCATAGTTGCCAAAGATTCATGCATATTTCAACCCTTTACTAAATTAAGGGTAAAAATCACCCTATTATGCACTCTTTAGGGTTTACAACAAACCCATAGTCCCGTAACTTGTAACTTGTAACATCCAATTCCAATGATCACATTTATACATTGACTTATTCTTTGAGGACACTTGCATGCAAGTGATCTTGTTAAACATGGTACATTATGATTATCATTTTGATTTATATGTTTAGACCATCTTTGATTATTGAAATTTGTATGTTAGTTATATTGAGGTATAAAATTGACATGTATTATGATGAGGTTCTTGAGTGTGCAGGAAACGAGGCATGAGGTGGATGTTGATGACATGGAAAAACTTCCTTGGACTCTGGATTGAGTTAGGGAGTGGATTTTATTTGATTATGAGTACTTTATTTATCACGCATGTGTTATATGATGATTCAATTATGGATTTTATGTATATGAGTTATTGATGTTATCTTCGTCAATCGATGTAGTCATGGTGACACTTCCTAATCCAACTCACATATGGATTAAATGGGTCATACAAAGATACCAGATGGATGAGGGAGAGGTGTGGTAGCGTCCCTATCACAACCTACTATCACTCCCGCCATGACCTGAACTGAAGGTTAACAATTACCTTCCTCTGAGAGGTCCACTATGCCATGAGGGCATACTGAGACAATTGTTCATGAGGAATTATGAGGGGCCACATAATAAGGAGGATTCATTGTTCCTCAGAAAACCCCTTAGTCTCACACAAGGTTGACCAGTGGAGTGTTGACTCCAAATGTCCAACAACTTCCAAACTAGGAAATGACGAGTGACACCCTTGGATCACAGAAGTGAATTTTGAAGGGCATGCCATATGAACAAATTTATGAGTCAATAAAAATCTAGAAGACCTTAGAAAATTAAATGAATTCTTAAACTTTGTTAGAAAAGAGTATACAATTGATTATTAAATTATAAACTAGAAAAACCTAACAAAGAGTCTAAGTCTAGATGTTTGGACTAAGTAAAATTATAGATGGGTTAAGGGAGATTAGACTAATTAAAATATAGAGAGGGGAGAATAAATTAAGATATGTGCACATGTGTGCATGATATTAATAAAAATAATTTTTAATTAAAAAGAGATTATTTCATGAGATAATGGGTTTTTAACATAAAGTAGTCTCCTAAGTTAATTATAACTCTAAATCCTAACTAAGAGAAGAGTCATAATCAAACGCCAACTGAAATTTAGTTAGGGGACAAAATAAAAGAGGAATTGGGGAACTAAGAGACAACTAGGAGGAAATTTAGGAACTAATTGTGGGTGTGAGGAAAAATGTCAAATTATTTAAATTAAAAAAGGATTTAACATGTGCAACTTGAGGAGAGTTGTTGGGTATGTGTTATATTCTTTGCATGTGTGTGTGTGTGGGCGCGTCGAATTCAAAAATTGTGTCTGACGATCCCAACTTCCTTGTGTTGTGTGCGCTTTCCTGGGGGTCCAAGGTTTCCCCCCCCTGGTTACGTGTAAATTTCAACTCTGAGTGGTAGGCCGGAGCTCACGGGGTTCGAGGCAGCGGCCCGAAATTTTTTTTGGGTGGTTTTTGTTATTTTTAGCGGTTTTCTAAATTAATCTCAGATTAAGGGATTAGGGTTTTGGTAGATGCAGAATACCTAAAATATTGTATATATTGTATGGTGAATGGTGAAATTAATACAATGAAAAGTTAAAAGGTGCGGCACCAAGGAAGGCTTGTTTTCTCTCGGTTAAGGGTTTCCAGCGTAAATCTCTGTGTATTATGTGTATGAACCATTGATTACTTTATGTTCTTTGTAAGAATTTGTATGCATTTACTTCACAAGACCGTTTTCCAGCGTAAATCTTTGTGTATTATGTGTATGAACCATTGATTAATTTCTGTTCTTTTTAAGAATTTGTATGCATTGCTTTACTTCATAGGTTTAAAACTTACAAGAGTGTGACATGTGTTGTGGGCGAATAATATTTAATTTGATTATTAAAAATTAGCTAATTGTGCATGAGATGACATGTGTCAAGGTAAATTTCATATATAATGAATGGTGAGGAAGAGAGAAATTACCCTATTGTTGGATGAATAAAATGTTGCTGAAATTTCTACTGACTAAGTTTACTTGTAGAGAGTTGTGTTGCAAGCTTGTGCAAGGGGTGGAAGCCTCTTTTTGCAAGGGCAAGATTATGCTATTGAGATTTGGTTTTTCTGTGTGTGGCCCCTTTGTGGCTTGGGAGGCTAAGGGGGAAGAAGAGTACCCATAGCATTGGTTGGGAAGTACCGGTGAATTCACATTGTATTAGCAAGGAAGGAAGGATTAACGCAAGTTTCCGGATTTGAAAATCAACACCAATCATCAATTGTTATCTAGGTTTTGGTATTGAATATTTTATTGTACTTTGTTCTAATAGAATTCTCATAATGTAATTAGTAGTTGAATTATTGTAAATAATCGTGTAAACGATGGTGAAATTATTGAATGAGTTTTATTACAGGTTTTACCATTCGATAATTGTCAAGGATATTCTATTGTATTATGCTTGCAAAATGTTGGGTTTCGATTGAGACCATAAACGATTGACAATAGAGTGCATTATTTTTGTAAAGTTGTGCAAGTTATACAGATGATATTGGAACATAATGAAATTTGTCATGACATGTTGATTGAGTATTGCAAAATTTGTTTCATAGGGATTAAATGTATCGTGTTAATGAGAGAGACAAACATTGTAGTTCTTCCCCGCATGCTTTGTGCATGCGCACTTTTGTCTACGTGTAAAATATTAAGGAACTGGTAAAATATTAAACTGGTTATATTAATTTCTCTCGCGGAATGAGGTGTTCAGGCTGCGCGCCTTCATTCTGTTGATGTATAGCTGGTGTCATCACAAGTGGCACTTCTTGTGGTTTTCTTCAAGTCGTTAGATTCTAGTTAATGTTGGTTAGTCCTTTGCCGATAATAAAATTGTTACATTTTCACCTCCGGTTGCGCACTACCTTCTTAGTTAATATCTAATGGAAATTTATTACTTCGACCTTATATCACAACATTTTTTGAGCATGTTCTTATCTTTTAATGATCAAGAGTTTTTGTGTAAATATAAGTTAATTCTCTATATCATTGCAATTTAGAGTGTAATCAAACTACTTTATACTCGTGTATTTGGTCATGGTTATATTTTAATTTCTCTTTTAAATTGGACCTACCCATTATATTTTATATTTAATTCTCATTAAGTCATTGGGAATAAATGGTGAGTCACGATCATATTACTACCTAAGTTGGTCTCTAGAATTAACTCATCGATTTATTAAAGAATTATATTTAAATGGATATAAAAATTAATAATGTAAATTTAAATAGAGTGTAAGGGTTATGCTCTTTTGAAAATTAATTATTGGGTCTAAATAAGTTAGATAAGATTGTAATATTTATTAAGGGATACATTGTTGGATAAGATTGTAATATTTATTAACTAAATGGTTCAACCTCAATTAAGGTGAATATGAGTATTTTACTTGTATCTCTTATTATTACAATAAATAGAATTATTAGAAATTGTGTTAGAACACAATTTAGTTATTGTCGACTAGGTATGCATAATTATAGTTATATAATACTTCATTTACATGTTTTAATGATGGAATTAGTTGTGTGGTGTTACATTATATTTAAGAGCTAAAAAAATATATATATATATATATTAGTTACCCTATGTTTAATTTTCTTATTGTTACTTTTACTCACCTATCAGATGATGTTGATAAAAGAGGGTTATTACATATGGTATTAGAGCGGGTTCCACTTTGTGAAATCAAACCCATTATGACTTCCAATGCTTATGTTTAATTAAATATATGATATTAATATAATTTGAATTTGTTTCATGAACGTTATCTTGGTTAGAGGACAAAGAATGAGTAGACGTCGGGCTCCAAGAGGAAGAGGAATGCCTCCTCCAAGTATGTCAACACCCAAGGGATCTGCTCCACAGGGAGAAGGACAAACTACTGAGCAAGAGAAAGTTGCAGTGGGTGACGTCATGGGAATGATGAGTTCTTTTCAGAGGATGTTTGAGACGTTGATAAATCGCCTTGATCGTGATGAGGATAGCAAGTTTGTGCCCAATGAGGGTTCACAACGCCCTCCTGTAGTGAGTGGTAGTGTTCATAGAGAACTCGAGAAGGTATAGTTTCCTAAGTTCTAATTGGGTTCTACGGATCGTTTAACCACTGAAGCTTCGTTGGAGAATATGGAAATGTGTTGTGCATTTCACAATTATACCTCCAACATGAAGGTTTGCATGGTGGTATTTTAACTGAAAGGGAGTGCGCTTATTTTTTGGAAGACAGTCTTACCGCAACTGAACATGGTCGTTGAAGACGTGTCATGGGAATTGTTCGAGGAACGATTCTGAGAGAGGTACCTTTCTGAGGAGTTCATTGAGGGATAACTTAATGATTTTAACGCCTTATGACAGGGTAATCGTACAGTACCTGAGTATGAGTCTAGGTTTATGGAGTTTCTCAAATATGCTCTGCATCTAAACACTGAGAAATTAAAGGTTAATAATTTTGTGTTTAGTCTCAATTACAACATTCATGCTAAGGTGATGATTCTCATGCCTTGGAATTTACATGATGCAGTATAGAAAGCATTTATCACTTAAGAGAATTTGAATAGTGGGGGTTGGGGTAGGACTCCTTTCAGACAGATAAGACATAGATTTCATCGAGTGTTGCAATAATAGACACCTTTTAGGAATACTTCTAGGCACCGTGATAATCCAATAAAACCTATATTTTCTACACCACGTAGACAGACTACTAGTCATAGGATGTCGTATATAGCACCACCGCACCAGAAACATCGTCTTCCTCAACAACAACATTAGTCTATATCTTTTCCACAGAACATATCGGGGCCTCCGAACCATAGACCAATAGATTCTTCCTCTGGAACTAGGAGAATCGGCCCTAAGAATGGATGTTGGACTTGTGGAGAGCCACACTACTAGAGATATTTTTCTATTGAGAATTCAAGAGATTTCAGATCGACAGAACATGCGACAGTGGGGGATTTGGGAAAGGCCATAAGATTCATGCATTGGTTAATAACCACCAAGCCAAGCATCAGTCTACAGATCTTGAGACTTCAGGTATGATAGTTTATCACCAGTTTAGTATTTTGGTAGATCCATGAGCTATTGAGAGTTTTATATCTAGTGTTGCACTTAAGAGAATTAAGGTGAAGACAAACGAATAAGATGAGTTTAGATATGTGGAAATGACATTTGGTTCCAAGCAAAAGGTTGGAGGAAAAGTTAAGGATTGTAACATTAACTGAGGTGATTTCGTCACAAGTGTAAACATGTATGTCACAATCTTGGGATATTACGACATTGTGATTGGAATGTATTGGTTAGAACTACACAACTCGATACTTAACTATAAGATGAAACGATTAAGTTTGATTAATGATTTGGGACAGAGCAAAGTAACTGTGGGAAGAAACCAAGGAGTGTCGTTGAGATTTATTTCTTCCCTACAATTACAGAAAAGTATGCACAGAGGATGTAAGTTAAATGTCATTTTAGCACTTAACAAAAAGGGGGACACGGAAGGATTATAAAACCTTCCTATAGTGTCAGAGTTTGCTGATGTTTTTACTGAAGAACTACCAGGTTTACCACCGAAAAGGGAATTGGATTTTACTATAGATTTAAAACTTGGAACATAACTAATTGTAAGAACGCCATATCAAATGTTGACACCTAAATTACAAGAATTAAAGATGCAATTGAAGGAGTTACTATACTTGGGACTTATACGTCCAAGTGTATTGTCGTGGGGTGCACCAATGATTTTTGTAAGAAAGAAGGACATATTGTGGAGGCTTTGCATTGACTATCGTCAATTAAACAAAGCCATGATCAAGAACCAATATTCATTACCGACAATTGATGATTTATTTGATCAAATGAAGGGAGCGACAATATTTTCAAGTATTGACTTGATATGGGGATACCATCGGTTACAAATTAAAGAGGAATACATTCCTAAAACATCGTTTAAGACAAGATTCATACATTATGAATTTATTGTATTTCCGTTTGGATTGACGAATGTCCTGGGTCTATTAATTAGTTTAATGAACGGGGTATTTTGTGATTATTTGGATAAGTTTGTACATGTATTTATTGAGGATATATTGATTTACTCTCGGACAAGAGAGGAGCACGACGAACACCTGAGATTAGTACTGCAGTGTTTAAGAGAAAATAAGTTGTATGGAAAGTTGTCGAAATGTTCATTTTATCAGATAAAGATTCATTATTTGGGACACATTATCTCTGGAGAAGGTATCGGTGTATATCCAGTGAAATTTGAGGCTATTATGGAATGACCAACACGGACGAATGTGCAAGAAGTATGTATTTTTATGGGATTAGCAAGTTACTATCGACGCTTTGTAGAAGGATTTTCAAAGACAGCAAATCCAATTACAGAATTGCAGAAGAAGAATAAGAATTTTGTATGGACAAAGAAATGCGTGGAAACATTTCAGAAACATAAGGAATTATTAACGAAAACACTGATATTGAAGGTTTTGAATATGGACAAGGAATTATCGGTATACACAAATGCATCCAAGGAAGGATTGGGTGGAGTATTAATGAAAGACAGTCGAGTGATCGCATACATTTCAAGGAAATTAAGAAGGCATGAAGAAAATTGTGCAACCCATGATTTGGAATTACTTACAATATTTTATGCCTTACAAGTTTGGAGACACTACCTTATTGGAAGGAAATTCGAGTTGAAAACTAATCATTGTGGATTGCAGTTCATTTTTACTCAAAGTGACTTGAATGTGCGACAAAGGCGTTGGTCAGAAATTTTAAGTGAATACGATTTTGAGATCACGTATATCAAAGGAACAGTTTACAGAGTCGTTGATGCATTGTTGGAGACCTCAAATTTTCTCAATATACCACTACAGACGAATATTCAAGAAAGGATTTTAGTGTTACAGATTGATAACGACTAGTACAAGGAAATAAAAGACAATATTGGACAAGATACGATGATGATATCTAGATATGAGGGATATTATTTGGACAGTGACGAAATTTTAAGATATAATGGCAGAATTTATGTACCACCAAATGACGAATTGAGAAGATTAATTTTGAATGAATCTCATCGAGTGATGTATATGGCTCATCCTGAGTCACAAAGATGAAGTCAGATCTTAAACCACTATTCTTTTGCAAATGAATGAAGACATATAGTTAATTATGTGGTGAGATGTCTTGAATGTCAGCAAGTAAAGTCTAAACATAGACATCTAGTGGGATTGTTACAGCCACATGTGATTCCTGAATCAAAATGAGAAGTTATTTCAATGGATTTTATTGTTGGATTTCCACTAATGGAAAGAAGACATGATTATATTTTTGTATTCGTCAACACTTTGATGAAAAGTGTGCATTTTTTTCCAGTTTGTATGACGTATCAAGCATCGGACATAGCTATAAATTTTGTTAATGAGATTGTGAGATTGCATGGTGTACCAAGGAAGATAATATCCAATCGAGGATCAATATTCATCGGACGATTTGGACTAGTTTCCAAGAGGATTTGGGAATGCAATTGAATTTTAGTACATCATATCACCCCAAAACAGATGGAAAAACTGAAAGAAAAAATAAAAGTTTAGAGGATATGCTTTGTATGTATGTGATTGATCAACAAAAACATTGGGAAGAGTTTTTACCATTGGTAGAATTCATGTACAACAACAATTATCAAATTTCGATAAAGATGGCACCTTTTGAGTTTCTCTATGGATGACCATGTAGGACACCTTTCAGTTGGGATCAACTAGAGGATAGGGTCCTGGTGAGACTAGAAGTGATTCAAGAAATGGAAGATCAGATTCAATCCATAAGGAAAAGTATTAAAGAAGCGCAAGACCGACAAAATATCTATAGGGATGTGCATCGTATAGACCGTAGTTATGAGGTTGGTGATAAAGTATTTTTGCGGGTGAAGACGCATAAGAGTTCAATTAAGTTTGGAAAGGGTGCTAAAATCTCTCCAATGTTTGTGGAAACTTTCAAAGTTATATAAAATAAAGGACCCATGGCCTATTGATTAGCCTTACCTGATTCTTTGAGGCTTATGCATGATATATTTCATGTTTCAGTTTTACGTCATTATATTTCAGATCTGTCACATGTTATTGACATGAGTTCTTTGCAGGTATCGGAAGAGGGGGATCTCATAGAGGAGTCGATATGCATATTGAACCATCGCACTCGACATCGAATAGTCGATCAGGTCAAGGTCCAATGGGACAGTTATAGCCCACATTTTGCTACTTAGGAGAACTCATATGAGATGTGCCGGCAATTTCCTTATTTATTTTGATAGTTGGATATATAGATTAGTATCAATTATGTTATTGTTTTCATTGTTAGATTGTACAAACTTCGGGACGAAGTTTAAAACAAGACGAGGTGTATGTAACATCTAATTTCACTTATCACATTTATACATTGACTTATTCTTTGAGGACACTTGTGTGCAAGCGATCTAGTTAAACATGGTACATTATGATTATCAGTTTGATTTATATGATTACACTATGTTTGAGTATTAAAAATTTTATGTTAGTTATATTGAGGTATAGCATTGAAAGGTATTATGATGAGGTTCCTAAGTGTGCAGGAAACGAGGCATGAGGATGATGTTGATGACATGGACAGACTTCCTTGGACTCTGAATTGAGTCAGGGGGTGGATTTTATTTGATTATGAGTACTTTATGTATCATGTATGTGTTATATGATGATTTAGTTATGGATTTTATGTATATGAGTTAATGATGTTATCATTGTCAGTGGATGCAGGCATGGTGACACTTGTTAATCTGACTCACATATGGAGTAAAGGGGTCATACACATATACTGGATGGATGAGGGAAAGGTGTGGCAACATCCCTACCACAACCTACTAGCACTCCCACCATGACCTGAACTGAAGGTTAACCACTACCTTGTTCTGAGAGGTCCACGACGCTATGAGGGAAGAATGAGGCAGTCTCTCATGGGGAATTATGAGGGGCACGCAATAAGGAGGATTCTTTATTCCTCAGAAAATCCCTTAGTCTCACACAAGGTCGACCAGTGGAGTGTTGACTCCAAGCATCTGAAAGCTTCCAAACTAGTCAATGGCGAGTGGCACCCTTGGAGGGTGGAGGCGCATCTTGAATGGAACGTCATGTGAATAAATTTATAAGTCAATAAAAATCTAGAAGACCTTAGAAAATTAAATGAATTCTTAGACTTTGTTAGAAAATAGTATACAATTTATTATTAAATTATAAACTAGAAAAACCTAACAAAGAGTCTAAGTCTAGATGTTTGGACTAAGTAAAATTATAGATGGGTTAAGGGAGATTAAACTAATTAAAATATAGAGAGGGGAGAATAAATTAAGATATGTGCACATGTGTGCATGATATTAATAAAAATATTTTTTAATTAAAAAGAGATCATTTCATGGGAGAATGGATTGTTAACATAGAGTAATATCCTAAGTTAATTAAAACTCTAAATCCTAACTAAGAGAAGAGTCCTAATCAAACTCCAATTGAAATTTAGTCAGGGGAGACAATAAAAGAGGAATTGGGGAACTAAGAGACAACTAGGAGGAAAATTAGGAACTAATTGTGGGTGTGAGGGAAAATGCCTAATTATTGAAATTAAAAAAAGGTTTAACATGTGCAACTTGATGAGAGCGTGACATGTGTTGTGGGTGAATAATTTTTAATTTAATTATTAAAAATTATCTAATTGTGCATGAGATGACATGTGTCAAGGTGAATTTCCTATATAATGAATGGTGAGGAAGAGAGAAATCACCCTATTGTTGGATGAATGAAATGTTGTTGAAATTTCTACTGAGTAAGTTTACTTGTGCAACTTGAGGAGAGCGTGACATGTATTGTGGGTGAATAATTTTTAATTTAATTATTAAAAATGATCTAATTGTGCATGAGATGACATGTGTCAAGGTGAATTTCCTATATAATGAATGGTGAGGAAGAGAGAAATCACCCTATTGTTGGATGACTGAAATGTTGTTGAAATGTTGTTAAACTTGGGATTTTCTAGCAAAAACTACCCACTGATTGTTCTCTGTGAAAACTGTGTGGTGGTTGAACCCTGGGTCTTTGAACTGAGATTTATTTTATTTTTCTTTGTATTCAAAACTCAAAGTATCATTGTTAATCCTTCTCTTTAGATTCGACGTGGAAGAAGTATATGTTCGATACTTATTACAAGATTTCCTGGTATCTTTTATTTAATAATTAATAAATAATTGATCCTCTAGCGACCTTACTGATCAGTAAACTCTACTCCAGTTTGTAACTGGACTATTCTAATTATGTTCACTTCCAACGTTGAGATAATACTTCGTTCTTGAGTTACCGTTAATCTGATTAAGTATTGAACAAATATATATATATATATACCTCACTCGTGAAGAACCATTTAGAATGATAACAGACCTTTAATTTTATGATAATTTATAACACTTCTAGTACTGGTGGGGATGGGATAAATTTAACTCTAAAAGGATCCCAAGTTAGTTGGATACTTTATCTGAGATCGAGCTTATAGAATAATTTATTTGTTGTACAACTTATTAATCACTCTTAGTCGACTAAAATTTAGAAGTGGCACCATCTCTTGATGCCAATAGAATACTCATAGGTCGAGAATGATGCCGAATCACAGTTATTACTATCCTAATTTATCTCGCGGAATGAGGTGTTCCACTTGCGCACCTTCATTATGTTGATGCGTAGCTGGTGTCATCACAAGTGGCACTTGTTTTGGTTTCATTATAGTCGATAGCTTCTAGTTAACGTTTGTTAGTCCTTTGTCTATAATAAAATCGTTACATTTTCCCCTCCGGTTTCTCACTACCTTCTTCTTTAATATCTAACGGAAATTTATTACTTTGATCTTATATCACAACATTTTCTGAGCATGTTCCTATCTTTTAATGATCGAGAGTTTTTGTGTAAAATAAACATTCATTGTTTATTTTATTTCAATAAGTTTTCAATCACAAATGTTGCCACAACTTCCATCGTTGCAATTCATACTGTTGTAGTTTTTCATTGTAGTTTTGTTGTTGCAACTCTCATTGCTACAACTCACATCGTTGTAACTTTTTATGCTGCAACTCTGCTTGCAGCTTTATTATATTCTATTTTCTCCTAGATTTGTAATAGTCTCATCCCTCAACAACTTGGGATTGATATTATTGGTTTTATAAATTAACATTGGAAGTACGAACGTGTAATTGTTACAACAAGAAAAGATCATCATTTTACTTGAGGAAGTCACCATTAGATGTTATCATAACTTTACTTTCCGCAAGTGTGATTTTATTTATGCAAGTGTGATTTACTTTCTATCAATGTGATTTACTTCCCCCAAGTGTGATTTAATTTTTGTCAGTGTGATTTACTTTCCACAAGCGTGATTTACTTTCCACAAGCATGATTTAATTTCTGCAAAGTGTGATTTATTTTCCACCAGAGAGATTTACTTTTCGCAAGTGTGATTTTCTTTTCCTACAAATATGATATTTATTTTTCTGCAATTTGAGAAGTAGGATAGCTTGTTGAATTAATTAAGTATCTTGAAATCTCAAATTGTGACATTCAAAGTACTAACACTCTCTAGCAATTACAACAATACACTTGCATATACGGTGCATGATAGTTTGTAAGTAAGATACAACCTCATATTCATAATTAAATGCACAAAAATTTAGTTTCTCACTAAGTTAATTGGGAACTAATTACCATCTCCTGATGCCAATAGAATACTCATAGGTCGAGAATGATGTTGAATCACGGTTATTACTATCCTAATTTATCTCGTGGAATGAGGTGTTCCGCTTGTGCACCTTCATTATGTTCATGCGTAGTTGGTGTCATCACAAGTGGCACTTGTTGTGGTTTCATTATAGTCGATAGCTTCTAGTGACCTCTTCAAAATTGAGGTCATTGTAGAATATGGAGGAACCTACCTCAGTGTCGACAGAGTAGATGGGATGGTTATTTGGCTGTGTCTTACTGGTTACAATTTATTTCAGTGGCACTTCTTTGTACAGCCATCAATCCTAGCCAAAGATAGGAATGGTGGTGTATGACATGTCCATTTGCAAATTCCCCTTTAACTTTGCAGCCCACGACCTGGACAGCAGCATGCCAAAATTAGGGGGTATGTCTGCCACAACCATGTCCATAACCATGTTCTTCAAAGGAATTTGGGCCAATGATATGATCAAATCCTTGATGAGATCCAAGCACTTGAATTTCCTCGAATCAAAAGAAAAAATGTCTTTATAGGGCCTAGTGATGTCCAAACCGAACTCATCCATGATTACCTTTGGCATGAGGTTATGCGACGTGTTGGAATCCAGCATGGCATTATGCAGGGTCATGTCATAGACCTTCAGACTAACGTATAATGGGGGATCATCATCGGTATCGCTTATCTCCTCAATGCGCGGACCAAACATAATAGCATGGTGATCGTCTTCGACGTTCAAAGTATCGGGGGTCCCTCCCATTCTTAGCATTTTAATAATCTGCTCCCGATACTCACCCTTTCTAATAAGTTCATTGAACGGGACATCGATTTTGATTTTATCCATTTCATGCTCAAAGTTGAAAGGGAGACATACTTTCTCTACCTCTTTTCCAAACGCTTCCCTGCCTGTTTCCAGCGCTTTCCTCAGGGCCTCCTCCTTTGACTTCACCTTTTCAGTTGCATCCTTGGTCGGCTTGTCCGGCTTCAGTCGGCTTGTGGAAGTAATGTCCGTCAGAGGTTTCCTTATGGGATTTGTCTGTTGCGGCTCGGTAGATGCTTATTTGCTCCTGAGGTTATATTTCTTCTGAAACTGCATGATGGCATTCTAATAACCCTTTCTGAACTCTTTTGTTTCCCAAGACAACACATCATTTGTTTCCCCAAACCATGCATCATTCATCTCCAGCATAAAATCGTTGTTTTCACTCATGTATCGATCATGTTCGCCTTTTGTCAGAAACACGCATGGGTTTTTGTCATCGCAACAATGCATTTGGTGTTCGAACATCGGATCGAAGTCTTTGTCTGCATAGTTGTTTTGGAATGGAGTCCTTGTCTGTTGGTCACCTTGATATCTCTGCTACATCTGTTCCCTCTGTCTAATCTGAGGAACTTGAACCCTCCTGAGGTTTTGATTTATGTGTTAGGGGTCGTTCTGCTCTCGGGTAGCAGGTATGTTTCCCATGGACATTCTCTCCATCAGTTTCTCCATTGTCTTCATCCTCAACTCTAACTTGTCGTTCGAGGATCGAGATGTCGATAGTTGTGCGTCTCCTTGGGGTCTATTATCGCCTCTGTTGAATATTTGTTTGATCTTCCCCGACGCCATCATATTTACCTCAACTTCGATCGCATCACTCATTATTGCGTCTAGATTTTTTGATCTTCTTTCTCTCAGAAGCAGGGCGAAATCACTATGGAAAGAGTTTGCATATCATAGTTGTGCGGCCCCAGCGGGTGGCTGAACTTCTGCAGGGATTGAGTTGTAAACTCTCATGAAAGGGCTAAGAATTCTTGCATGGTTTCCTCTGGCGCCCTCTTCATATTATTATACTACATCAACAGTTGTAAGGGGTTCTTCTTTTCTCCCCATCTGGTAATGAAGGTCGCTTCAAATGCAACGAAGTCTCGAATACTTGTTGGTCGTAAGGATTTGAACCACTTCCTCACCTACCCCACAAAACTCTGCACGAGCAACCTCATTTTTGCGTCTTCATAGTATACCTCTTCTAAATCGACGAAATCGTTGAACCAATCCATATTTTTTGGGCTGAAACGTTCCCTTCAACATAGTAGAGCTTAATCCTTTGGCTGTAATTCTAGGGAAAATCATGCAGTTGAGCAGGAATAATTAGGGTGGCGAATCTAGAGGCCATGACTCTAGGAGGGTTAGGTATTTGGGGGATATTATTAGGTGTCAGATTTTGAAATATCTTCTTGTTGAAAACTATTTCGTCCAAGTTGGTTTTTGAATTCGACCTGAATACGGTTTGCTCAAACATTGTGTCAAACTCAAGGTCGTCGATGCTTTGTGCGCCATATTTGGGTAAGGAAAGACTTATATCTAGGTAATAGAATGGGTCTGATGCTTGATCCCTGGTCCTTCCCATAAGTTTCTCGGGATCGCACACATGCTCTATAGGGTTTGGATTAGGATTTTCTCTGGTATAGATCGTTTTCGGAGCCAGTATTCTTGAATCATGCTGCTTGGTGCTACAGGTATTTTTGACTGGATTCGTCGGGGTAAAGGTTTTAACCGGTATAGATGTTTGTCCCTATGTTACCTTCAGGGATCAAACTACAATGTTAGTCGTTCTCCCGGGGAAAATCTATTCAATTTCATCCCTGGCAACGACGCCAGAATGTTAGCACTCTGTAAATATGTTCGATTGATAAACATATGATGAAGGTAATTGTTTCAACCAACTTTGAGACCCGAAACTAGCCTTTCGGACCTGGAGAGGGCTCTCTTAGGAGACTTTGTCTCGATACAGGATATGGCTTTAAGTGATCAGTTAGATTTAACAATGTTAGACAATAAGTTATGGTTCTATTGGCATAAGAAAGTAACACCTTGGGCTATGGAGTCGAATTGAGGAAGCAATAGAAACAAATGACTCAGTGACTAAACTTGAGAGGATAAAGGCTAAGCGAGCAACAATCTTCAGTTCAAAATCGTTATGTGTGGCAGGAAGAAAACAAACGAAGTAACTCGGAGCACCGATGAGGATGAATTCAAAGTTCACTTTTAGAAGAAATACATTTTGTCTAAATGGCGCGAACAAGGGGCATTGTGCAATGAATCCCAAGTTCGAAATTTCATTTCGATTTAGACAGAAATGATATGAACAAAGAAAGCAGGAAGTACGTATGCAAAGAAAGGAAAACAGTACATCCAACTGCTACAATTAAAATCTTTTCATCAAAGCTTCAGGACTTTTGCATTAAATTTCAATCAAGCTCAAACTACATTCAATAGACACTGTCTATACTAATTTTTCCAACCAACCTGGCTTACATCGAAAAGATCAAATATATAGGTGAGGGCACCGCTTGGGATGCCCTGCTCTTCTAATTAATATCTCTAAAAACTAGGAAACTGATTGTCTGTGCTAAATGACTCTTCGCATGATGCTTTTCCAAAAATAGACAACAAATACATTTGGCTACATCATGATTGTTTGTAATACGCCACGGGGATTCGGTTATCGATTAGGTTTCATCATGAGAAAGTGATGTTTCAATGCTTTCCTTCGATCAAATATCTGAATGGACAAGTGTTTGTCAGAGTCCCACTATCTACTGTAACAGCTTTGATTGTTGTCTCGCGCTCATTTGTTGGGGGAATGTGCGTGGAAAGTGGTTGCTGACTGTCATGGTCACTATCAAAAAGAAAAAATGTTTTAGGGTGATGCCTCCTTCAAAACTGTCAATATTTTCTTTCTATTTGCGGATACAGGAATGAACTCAGTTAATATTGTTTTTTTTGCATGTTGGTGAGAGCTGCGCGGGCTTTCTCCTCGGTCGCTTCGCATTCTCTTAAATGATTTGCATACCTTTCCTCTGACAGCCTCTTTGTTTCGTGCATCTGTACGATTGTATCATGTGCCTCTCTAAGATGTCTCTTGAGCCACGTCACGTTTACTTCGTGGCCTTGTGCTGCTGACACTTCAACGGTCTTTGTTGCTAGTTGTTGTCTCAGTTCCCTGTTTTCCTGGTAAAGTTTGGAGATAGCTAGTTTCGCCTATTTCAACTGTTGAGATGTCTCTTGAACATTAGTACCTATGGCATCCTTCCTCCTCGTTCTTCTCCCACTTTCTCAGCTTGTACCTTCAACAAGTTCCAGCCGAATAGAATGCATAAGTAATTCTTCAGCAACCGATCTTGCACGCGGCTCGTTTGGGACTCGGGTTTCCCCGGACTTCTTGTTCTTCCTTGGCCTGTCCCTTCTCCAAGGTATTTTATGTTAGGGAGACAGGGCTGCTACGTTCTTTCCTTCCTTCTCAGGTCCTTCCACTCCAGGTTTTGTGTGGTGTGATATCATTATTTCCGTGGGTAAAGAGAAAACTCCCGTTGGATCCTTGGGGGTACCTATTGTGAGTGAGAACGAATCCCAATCTCTTTAGGGCTCGGGCTTGGAGATTTTTCTACTTCACACACCCTTTATTATGTTTTGGTAGGTCTGCATGGTGTGACCAGTATTTACCTAACGCGCGGTGGATCCAGCAAATGCCCAAGGCGGAGAATTCGATCGACTTGGGCTTGCGAGAAAAAATACAAACAGTGTGTGGCCCTGATTTCACGAATAAAATGGGTGCAGAGCATCTGATATTTATAATATATCGGGCAAGAGGAGGAATCTTGTCAAGGAACATTGAATTCATGGTGACTGGATTCTTCGAATCGAACTACAGATTTTCCATAGCACATCCTCGCATGTAGAGTACAGGCAATAAGGTCTGCAGGGCATACATGATACGAACACCGCGATTTTTCATTCTCCCAGCCTTCATAATGGGTTTAAAATGGTTACTTCACTTGTCGATGGAACTTCTATTAACTAATTGACTCGACCTGGGGCACGTAGAGACTCCCTTTAAACAGGACCCGACTCTTTGGGAACAACATACCCATACAATTTACACATGTTTCAACTCGGACTTGTTGAATTCAACATACCCATACCCCTTCCTGTTTCCAAAGTCCAACCAACCACTTGTTGACTTCAACCCTTCTATTGTTAAGTGCATGACCTTATGTACCTTGACATATAAGTCATGACTCGACTAAAAACAACCCTAACTTAAAGGAAAAAATGGCGGCGCTAATAGGAACCACCTTTCCTAGCTCGATATCAATGAGTTTTTTATTTTGAAAGAGAGCTTTAAAAAATCCCACCAAGGGACCCACTAAGGCAGAACCTCCCCAAATATCACCAAATGATAAGTTTAAGTTCATATCCCCTACAATAACTAAGTTTTTAACTGATAACAATCCAGAATCTGCCACAAGGTTCCAGAACTTTCTCCTCTCCAAACAAGGACCATAGATATTAAGCAAGGAAATCTCCCTTTTGCCTGTGATACAAAATCTTGTCAATAAAAGTCCACCATGAGTGAGATACGGAACTATATTATAAATGTTCGGATCCCACGTAGCCAACAGACCACTAGAAGTTCCAACCAAATTTATAGCACAACTAACCCAAGTCGAACGAAAAGCATGCATGAAGGATCTAGCTTTTTGTGCTGACACCAAATTTTCCAGTAGAAAAACAATATCAGGACATGTTCTATCCAGTACATGTCGGACAAAGGAAGATTTTAGGGTGTCTCCAATCCCTCTAAGGTTTAAGGAGAGAATTAACATTATTTTTCCCGTGCCAGGGCCTTCATTTCTCTAAGTGTCCCACTGTCAGTGGAAGGACGAGAATCGGAATCTAAGGTTGACGAAACAACTGATTTTTTTCTGGGAGCTCCTAGTATTTAAAGGCAAGTATTCTACATAAAATCCCCTAAACCAGGAGAACTCTTTCCCTACCCCTTTAGTACACGGTCGAGAAAACCTCGCCTCCCCAACACAGTTTGCAAAGTCTAAAACAAGTTACCAAACAAGTATCGGAATCGAGGATTTTGGGTCACGAATAGAAGGTATTAAGGAGTCAAGAACCGCATGTAGAGAGGTATCATCCTCTCTCGATTCACAGTAACCCATGGGGGAAGAGGCAACACCATTCTAAGGACCAGGGGAAAGTATGGGACACACCAACTGACTAGGAACAGAAAAAACAAAGGAAGGATCGAACTAGTTTAAATTACCACTTGACTTGACTGGACTAGANCGTTAGCGAACCTGAAGACTCTGACTGGTTGGAATCTTCCTGTGGAAAATGGAAAGGCTCAGTTCCATTGTAACCAGCTTCTAGGGAAGAGTCATGAACATTTATTTGCAGAGATGTCTCTTCATACTCTTATTCTTTCGCTAAGATACCTCTGCAATCCCATCTCAGGTGACCGGTACTTTGGCAGTGATCCAGATGGATATCGGTGGCCACCCACCTTTTCCAACTGGCTCAAAACAGTTTTCTGGCAATTTTGGTAATTTAATATTTTTAGCAGTTTTAACTTCTGGGGCTATTTTGAGGGCCTAAATGAAG
>SNQJ01S0004567.1:305866-324567 GCA_010110895.2 Picea sitchensis
GTACTAACTTACCCAAACGGGGCCCACATGACTTTTGGCGCTTCATCTCCTAGGGTTAGGTTTTTGGATGTATAGGGGTTTTGTAATTCTTGTTTATTGTAAAAAGGCCTTCAGATCCTCATTGTAATCATCTTCTTGTGAATGCGATTAGCCGTCACATCTCTTCTCAGAGATAACCTGCCACCATTCTAGCGAGTCTTTCACTCTGTATTTTTACAGTCTCTGTACATTTCTTTCATTAATAGAAATCATGTATTACTGTATATCTATGTTTACGGTTTCATCTATGATACATTTCTGTTATATTATTGGATATCTGCGATATATCTGTGCATTTCTTTATTATATCTTTGCTCTCATTTCGTGCCGAAAATAATCTGGATCAGTGGTATCAGAGCATGTTGTTCTTGATCATTTTTTCAGTGCATGTCCCCGACGAGGTCTGAGTATAGAAAGTTGGGTCACCAGCTTGTATCTCTTGAGGACAATCCTTCTCGCACACCCAAGAAACCCTCAATGGCCGAAGAAAATAAAAATGATGGAGCAGATGATCATATCAATCTGTTGCTTGAGCAAGCTCTCACATGACAGAGGGACGAAATGATGGAGAATTTTTCCCACATCCTTCAACGCATGCCGATAGCAACAGGCGCATCTTCATCAAGCGGCCACTTTGGAGGCACCTCACCTTTCAAGGTACAAGTTAATTTTGATATTCATGTATTTGAAGGACAGGTAGATGAAGAAGCCCTAGACAAATGGTTAAATCTGCTAGAAGGTTATTTCTTTGTTCACAATTTTTCCAACAGAGAAAAGATCACCTTCGCACTCCTTAAATATCTCCCCCATGTCAAACATTGGTGGGAAAATTATTGGGAGAAAATTTCCACAGAGGAGTCTGGAATATATGGGGTCGAGCCCACTTGGGATTTTTTTATGGATGTGGTAAAGGAACAATATTACCCTATTGGAAACTATGAGGACCAGTACATGAGATGGACCACACTGCAGCAAGAGAGGGGACAAGCAATACTAGAGTTCACCAATTCCTTCCATACCTTGTGCACCAAGATAGGTATTAGAGACTCTGAACGACATTTGGTTCTGAAATACCATGGGGCTCTACACAGATACATCCAAACCGAAATGGATTTTGTGGACATCTCATCACTCGGTGTTGCTTATCGATATGTTGTTAAAATCGAGCAAAAATTTAAGCACCAGAACAAACGGGAGTTCGGGTTTGCAAATCCGAAACAACCAAAGTATGAAAAAGACGGCCCTAACAAACAGTCTCCTGAAAACTAGTCCAAGCCACATGAAAAGAAGGGTCACGGGAAGACAAAGAAGGACACCGAAAAATGGTGTGATTTCCACAAAATCCCCTGGCACAACACCGATGAATGTCCCTCAAAACAGTAATTGGTGGCAAGGATCAAAGACAAGGAACCAAAACCTGATTCAAAATCTGATTCTGAAAATACTGGTAAAAGACAGATCATCGACGCAAACCCCACTGCTATTGTCACGACCGCAGCAATTCAACCAGAAGAAAAAATAGATCCTGAAGAGGGGGAGCGCCTTTTTCATTCACATATGTGGGTGAAGGGGACTCCACTACAATTTATTGTTGATAGCGGAATGCAAAAGAACCTCATCTCAGCAAAGGTCGTCAAACAATTGGGATTGTCGGCAACACCACACCCACAGCCATACAACATCGGGTGGCTTCACCAAGGATGATATCTTCGTGTCAGCCAGCAGTGTCGATTGTCATACAGCATCCATCCCTTCAAGGATGAGGTATTATGTGATGTTGCTCCACTGGATGTCTGTGATGTTCTCTTGGGCCAACCATATATGTGGAAGTGTCATGTTGTTTATGAGTCTCGACCCTGCAGTGTCATTGTTACTTGGGGGGTCATATCTACAGAATACCAGAGGTAGTTTGACTACTGTTCCACCTAAAAAGTGTCGCAAGGTAGTATCTCATACTACAAAATTCATCTTCTTCACAATCTTTTCAAAAGATGAACAAAAGGATACTGCAACCACTACAGCCTCGGCCCAAGCACCTTTTATTCAACACAAGCAGGTCGACAAGATTGTAGCAAAGTGTAAAGATTACTTATGCACAAAATAATCTCATGTATCCAGACTGGTTAAAAATTTCCAACCCTTCCAGCCACATGCTCGTGATATCCTTCCAAAACCCGAGCAGGGCGACGTCTCCAGCAAGGCAAGCATCTCACTAAGATTAAGATTCAGCAAATGCTTTTTCCTCTCCCCTAGGCACTCAACGCAATGGATACCATTTCTTCCTAAGAAGGTAGGATTGATCCACATGGATATCGATGACCACCCACCTTTTCCAACTGGATCAAAACAGTTTTCTGGCAATTTTGGCAATTTACTATTTTTTGCAGTTTTAACTTCCGGGGCCATTTTGAGGGCCTAAATGAAGGTTTTTCAGGATCGAGCTTCTCAATTATAGTCGAAGGCATGGTTGAGCCCCCAAAATTAATATCCTCGATGATACCTTTCCAACAGGCTATCATGCGCCTAAAACGGAAATCGGATGCAAAAGTTACGACCCCGGGAAGTTGATGTACTAACTTACCCAAACGGGGGGGCCCACATGANGTTACGACCCCGGGAAGTTGATGTACTAACTTACCCAAACGGGGGGCCCACATGACTTTTGGCGCTTCATCTCCTAGGGTTAGGTTTTTGGATGTCTAGGGTTTTTGGCATTCCTGTTTATTGTAAAAATTCCTTCCGAGCCTCATTGTAATCATCTTCTTGTGAATGTGAGTAGCCATCACATCTCTTCTCAAAGATAAGTTGTCACCATTCTAGCAAGTCTTTCACTCTGTATTTTTACAGTCTTTGTACATTTATTTCATTAATAGAAATTGTGTATTACTATATATCTGCTTTTATGGTTCCATCTCTGATACATTTCTGTTATATTATTGGATATCTGCGATATCTCTATGCATTTCTTTATTATATCTCTACTCTCATTTCGTGCAGAAAATAATCTGGATCAGGCAGAAACTGCATCTGAAAGGTAATCCTAGATATTCCAAACATTGTAGAACCCAACGCCCCCTCCATTCAATCTCAATAAATTCTGGAAGTCTGAAATGTATATCCATTTCAACCAATACTTTTCCAACTTTCCTAGACGCTGCAGAAAGGGAGGATTTATCAACTGAAATAAAATTTCCCAAAGAGTTCCCAATAGCCTGCAAAGCTCTTTCATTCCAAAGGTGCGGGGGTAAACTGGGTAGAAGAACCCAAATATGTCTATGTTGGAAATATTTTGTTACCAAGTCGAAAGCCACCCGCCAACGCTTTATCATAAGGCTACTTACACCAATAACCCACCTATGATCCAGTAAAAGTGATGCATCTTCGGGTGAATTACAGATAATGTCGAACCAACCTTTATTTAAAAACAAAACCTCAGGTGCATATCCTAAAAGAGGAACCCAGTCCTGCTCAACCCAGATAGGGAGCATCATATTACACAGGTTCCTATAGGATATCCTCCCCAACAAACCACATAAATCCATCCTGCAGGTCTCCTCGAGACCGATGTCTAACCCCATCACCATCTGCTTTACCACCTTATTCACCTTCCACTTCCTATGAATACCCCCATAGGGACCAACTATTCTACCAGCCTTTCTCCGAGAACCTGTAAAGCCCGCTCCACTAGCCCCCTCTCTCGGACCGATCACAGGTGTGTGATCCTCCACCTCTGGAGTTTTTCCGGTTAATCCAGGAAGGTAGTCGGATAATGGAGGAGCTCCAGCGAAACTACTACTATGAGGGCATGCTAAAGGGAAATTTAGATCAATAGAAGAGTGAGTTAATGACTTGGTACATTTCCCCAGTGAGTCTACCGAGGAAAAAAGATCTTCCTCGTGCCATGAACCTTCATCTACATCTCCCATTAGTGCTCTTATCTCAACTTCTATAACCGCCTGCCTAGGAGGGGCCATGGATAATCCACCTGGGCTACACTAACACCTGTTCATAACTCCAAACTCTGGCGCATTCCAATAACCAAGAAAAACATTAAAAGGATGGTATAAATAAGAGCTAAGATTAGTTAATAAACTAATGACACCTGTGCTCCACCGAGAATATTCTAAAAATTGGCTTCAATGTTGTTCAGTTTCCAAGAATATAAATTAAATACCAACTAAAAATGAGAAAAGGCTAAGTGATGCATAAGCATCGCTCCACCTCAGCAAACGTGCTAGCACGCCAACACGCAAACATGCAATGGAGAAAGGGAGAGGCATCGACCCCCCCATTTTTTAAATCTGAAATATAATCCTATAAGGATTCTCATGTTGTAAGGTTGATAAATGTCAGTCCATGCCTTTGTATAGGTAGTGGATAGGGTTGCCTTAAATGGTTGCCTATATCAGGTCCATATTGTAGTCAGGTCTGGACGTTCATTTTTGGAATGTAGCCATAGAGATATGGTGTTGTAACTGAGACAACGATGGCACTAAGGCGGTGAAGAGGATAAGCTCATAAAGCCCTCTTTTGTAATAGGGGGGAGGATTGAGAGTCTTAGGAGACTTAGGAGGTAGAATAGTTCTGAAGGAGAGCTTGAGAGAACTGGGACTCTGTTGCAGTCCAATTTTTGTAAACATCTGTATAGACACACAAAGATAATAGAAAAGCAGTTTTTCCTGTATATGATGTGTTTATGTATTTGTATTCCTTTTTATGCTTTTATATGTCATTCATGTTTGAATGTATGAACTGGTGAAGTATTGTATGAGTTTCAATTGTTTCTCGTCTTAGAGTTTCCGAGTACAAGGAGTGCACACCGACCGCAAGGAGTGCGTTGATAGAGGTGATTTAGCCTCAAGGAAATCTCGGGAGGGATATCGTTGAACCTTCATCATTATAAGTGAAAGGAGTGCATAGGAAGAACTCTTTGTTGAGTTTAGAGAGAAGCAGAGTTACTGAGAACTTTGCAAAGCTATGCCAGGAGGGCATCGAGCAGGTGCAAGTGTGCACTAAGGGAACTTTGTGTTGAGTTCAGGAAGAAATAGAGTTACTGAACATTATGTAAGGAGAAACTCTGCAAAGTATGCATCGATCCAGGAGAATGCCAGGAGAGTGAGAAGAATTTCTTGTCAAGAAATCTTTCGGATCTGAGTTTGACGAAATCCCAGGAACACAAGGAGTGTGTGGGAAATTGGAATCTTCGAAGAGGACAAACTTAGAAGAGATAATGAAAAGAGTGCGTAGGGGACGGACTTATTCTAATTCCAAAAGCTCAGAAGAGGTAACGCAAAGAGTGCATAGGGGACAGACTCATTCTAAGTCCAAAAGCTCAGAAGAGATAGCACTTGAAAGAGCATAAGTGAGACCCAAGATAGTCGGGTTCATGAGAGAAAGTTCAAAGGCTGAAAACCTTCGAAGACTAACGAAATATTACAAGTCTGAAGGAATTAAAATCTCAGGAGGAGGAGCGATAGAAACCGTCTGATCGATTGTGGGGAGGAGCCTGGACCATTAGATCAACGTCCAGACAACAAGGAGCAAGTGCAGAGGAGGAAAGATCTCAGTTGTTCAGATTGAGCGTAAAAGAATCGTAGTTGTCCGATCAGGGAAAGGAGTACTCACGATAATATTTGAAAGTACACAGGAGGAGCGGGGTTACGAAGTTTCGAATTCATTAGGATCGTCCATCAGAAGGGACGCGTGGTGAATGATCAGCGTTTCGCTGACTCGCACATTAGAGAAGTCAAACGGCAGAATTCTAGGAATTCACGACGCCCGAGTTCGCGATTTGATAGGAGCCGCCAGATATCAGAGGATCTGAGTTGTTGATTTGTGCTCTGAAATATCGGCATTTCGGAAGTCGAGAGTGTGGACGAAGCTGTTTTTTAGAATCCCTGATACGTGAAATCCCGATGAGATTTGGACCATTGGATCGAGGAAGGATATAGGCCATCAGATCTGAAGCATTGGTAGGTCAGACATCAGGAGAGCGGAAGTGCCTCACATCGGGAATCTCTGACACGTGAAATCCTGACGCGCTTAGAGGTTTGGCCCCAAGTCATAGTGAGGGGTCATATGAAAAGAGGAAAAGGGAGGAGATAGCGAGTGCTAGGCCCTTGTCGGGATTTCAGAGATCGGGAAAGTCGGGGTGACTCACATTCAAATACCTGACTTGTGAAATCACGACGCGCCTTTTTTTAGGCTCGTGGTCACGGCCCATGATCGCGTGAGAGGAGTTTGCACCTGGTGCTTGTTCACGTAGGCAGAGTTTCACACAAGGACCTATGGATTTTTTCATGGGATTCCAGCATAGAATTGAAGAGCTAATTCAGCTCAGGGAATCAAGAACAATCTGTGACTAGGAGGTTAGCAGACCCTGCCGAGGTAGGGGGTCTGCATCAAGTGGTATTAGAGCCTAGTTTTTGTTTGCAAACTGCAGAAAAAAGAAGGATGGTGGAAGGATATAGTCTGATACCATCAAGTGGTATCAGAGCTGATATTTCATCTATATATTTCAGGCGAAGGAGGTAAAGGAGATAGTCTAATACCATCAAGTGGTATCAGAGCGTAGATTTGATTTCTGTAGGAAACAGAGGTAATCTGATGACATCAAGTGGTATCAGAAGGTCGAAATTTGTTTGCAGACAACAGGAAAAAGGTGAGACGGTGAAAGGAGATGACCTAATAACATCAGGTGGTATCACAAATAGGATTTTTCCTACAGAAAACGGGTGACGGAAGCAGGGTATTGATGTTATGTGAGGAGGTTGTTGCACGAGCGCAACAACAAATATTTAAAAAGCCAGGTGAGTTATAAGAGAAGATGGATATGCTCTCGGGTGTAGAGTAATCCATAGGATTTCCAGGAGGGCAGGTAGAGGAATAAGATGGTTATTGAAGGCCATGAACGTGGTCCAAGAGAAGACCGCTAGCAGAAAATCAAGGTTGAGATAGACAAAGAACTCAGCAAGATAAGAGCACAAATGGAGAAGCTTGCATTTAAAATGCAGTAGGATGCTAAAGTGTGTTGGGTGTATGAGTGTCCCGTGAAGAAGAAGGTGAAGTGGCCAGTCAAGAGATTGTTGGGCAGAGGATTGAAACAGTTGTTAAAGAAGTGGATTAGGCATGATGAAAACCTTAGTGACACAGAAGAAGAGATGATTCACATCTGTGAACCAGAAGTTGGGAGACACCTTAGTGATGAGGAGAAGGTGAGATCAAATAAAGATCTCATAAACTAGCAGGAGAGCAGAGATGGATTTTCACATTGCCAGGTGGGTAATGAAATGAGATGATTGGAGGACCTCATAGACTATCAGGAGGACAGAAGTGGAAATTCATATTTCCATGTGGGAAACGATATGAGATTAGCAGAGGATCTCAGAAACTGCCAAGTGGGAAGAAATGGACTTTCAAGTTGCCCAGTGGGCAATAGAAAGAGATCAGTGGAAGGTCTTGTATACTGCCAGAGGAGCAGTACTGAAATTTCAAATTGTCGGGTGGGAAATGAGGTGGGATCAGTTGATCTCATAGACTGCCAGGTGGGCAGAAGAGAAGTCCCAAATTTCCAGGTCGACAGGGGGAAAGAGATGAGACTGTGTGAGAGTCTCATGGACTCTGTTGAGAGTTCATGTCAGCAAGGAGTGTTAATAGATGAAGATTCATGTGGATTTGCAGACCATGTGAATGAAGGTGATGAGAAGTTGAATACTTCCACCATACAGGAGGAGGATCAGAGGAGCATTCTGATCATTGGGGGAATTCAGATATTCCTGCCAAATAGCCTAATCGATGCCATAGAATGTGTTGCAGGTGCAACAACAGAAGAAAGACATCCAGTAGTGATTGTCATGATGAGAGAGAATATATCAGAAGTTTCCCAAGGAGAAGAGGAAGAAATGGATCAGACATTGATGTCTACCCCAGCAGAAGGAGGAGCATTCAGAAGAATGGCCCATTTTTTTCATCCATGAAGATGAAACAGAGATGACTGCAGCACTGGAGCCTGCAGCAGCAGAGGAAACGGACAACATGGATTTTGTTGATCTGTATGCAGAATTAGAATCCCTAGAGAGAAGGGTAATGGTGCAAAGCTTGCACATCCATCAGATCAAATTGGAGACAGATGGAGGAGCATACCAGTCAGGCAAGCAATTAAAGGAAGTTGGAGATATACCAGCAGGAGAACTGGCAGAAGCAAAGTTTTCATAAGGAGGAGTTGAGAAACAACTCAATGATGGGACTACAGAATTGGAGTCTGCAGCCAAGTGGCCAACTAGTGCCAGAAGGGGAAGTAAATACAGCATAGGGGATCAAGATGATCTACCCACTGATGAAGAAGGGTTGCAGCCGAGAAGACTACATAAGAAGAGCCACCCATTGAAGCAGTTGGACAGGATGATAGAGGAGATCAGGAAGCTGATGTTGAGTTCAGCAGAAGCAGTCATCAAAGGGGAGTTGAACAGAGGATATCATGCCATAGCAGCAGGAAAGAAGAAGAAGAGGATGCAGCAGCAGCAGCGGCATAGCTGGAGAGGACAACTCTAAGGAAGAGTTTAGAATCTAGGAGGATTTCAACACTGGAGTAGAGGAGCTCTTGATTTTTCCAGCAGTGGAGTATGATGCAAGAGCATCACTTCACCTCAGAAAATGCACCAACATGCAATGGAGAAAGGGAGAGGCACCGACCCTCCCATTTTTAAAATTTGAAATATGATCCTATACGGATTCTCATGTTGTAAGGTTGATAAATTCCAAGCCATGCCTTTGTACAGGTAGTGGATAGGGTTGCCTTAAATGGTTGCCTGTAGTAGGTCCATATCATAGTCAGGTCTGGACGTTCATTTTTGGAATGTAGTCGTAGAGGTATGGTGTTGTAACTGAGACAGCGATGGCACTAAGGCGGTGAAGAGGATAAGATCGTAGAGCCCTCTTTCGTAATAGGGGGGAGGAATGAAAGTATTAGGAGACTTAGGAGGTAGAATAGTTCTGAAGGAGAGCTTGAGAGAAATGGGACTCTGTTGCAGTCCAGTTTTTGTAAACATATGTATAGACACACAGAGATAATAGAAAAGCAGTTTTTCGTGCATATTGTGTGTTTATGTATTTGTATTCCTTGTTATGATTTTATATGTCATTCATGTTTGAATGTATGAACTGGTGAAGTATTGTATGAGTTTCAATTGTTTCTCATCTTAGAGTTTCTGAGTGCAAAGAGTGCACACAGTCCGCAAGGAGTGCATTGACATAGATGAGTTAGCCTCAAGGAAATCTCAGGAGGGATATCGTTGAACCTTCATCAGTAGAAGTGCAAGGAGTGAACAGGAAGAACTCTTTGTTGAGTTCAGAGAGAAACAGAGTTACTGAGAACTCTGTAAAGCTCTTCCAGGTGGGCATCGAGCAGATGCAAGTGTGCACTAAGGGAACTCTGTGTTGAGTTCAGGAAGAAACAGAGTTACTGAACATTTTGTAAGGAGAATCTATGCAAAGTGTGCATCGATCCAGGAGAACGCTAGGAGAGGGAGAAGAATTTCTTGTCAATAAATCCTTCGGATCTGAGTTTGAATAAATCCCACGAACGCAAGGAGTGCATGGGAAATCAAAATCTTCGAAGAGGACAAGCTCATAAGAGATAACACAAAGAGTGTGTAGGGGATGGACTTATTCTAAGTCCAAAATCTCAGAAGAGATAATGCAAAGAGTACGTAGGGGACAAACTCATTCTAAGTCCAAAAGCTCAGAAGAGATAGCGCTTGAAAGAGCGTAAGCGAGACCCAATATAGTCGGGTTCACGAGAGAAAGTTTGAAGGCCGAAAACCTTCGAAGACTGACGAAATCTTCCAAGTCAGAAGGAATTAAAATCTCAGGAGGAGGAGCGATAGTAACCGTCTGATCGGTTGTGGGGAGGATCCTGAACCGTTAGATCAGCGTCCAGACAACGAGGAGCAAGCACAAAGGAGGAGAGATCTCAATTGTTCGAGTTGAGCGCATAATAATCATAGTTGTCCGATCAAGGAAAGGAGTACTCGCGATAATCTTTGAAAGTACACAAGAGGAGCGTGGTTACGAAGTTCTGAAATCATCGGGACCGTCCATCAGAAGGGACGTGTGGCGAATGATCAACGTTTTGCTAACTCGCACATTAGAGAAGTCAAAGGGAAGAATTCTAGGAATTTGCGAGGCCCGAGTTCGCAATTTGATAGGATCCATCAAATATCATAGGGTCTGAGCCGTTGATTTGTGCTCTGAAATATCGGCATTTCAGAAGTCGGGAGTGTGGACAAAGTTGTTTTCAGGAATCCCCAATAGGCAAAATCCTGACGAGATCTGGACTGTCGGATCGAGGAAGGATCTAGGCCATTAGACCTTAAGCATCGTAAGGTCGGACATCGGGAGAGAGGAATTGCCTCACATCGGGAATCCCTGACACGCGAAATCCCGACGCGCTCGGAGGTTTGGCCCCAGCTCATAGCGAGGGGTCATATGGAAAGAGGATAAGGGAGGAGCTAGCGAGTGCTAGGCCCTTGTTGGGATTTCGGATATCGGGAGAGTCGGGGTGACTCACATACAAATACCCAACTCGTGAAATCACGACACGCCTTTGTTTAGGATCATGGTCACGGCCCGTGAACGCGGGAGAGAAGCTTGTGCCTGGTGCTTGTTCACGCGGGCAGAGTTTCACACAAGGACCTGTGGATTTGTTTGTGGGATTCCAACAGGGAATCAAAGATCTAATTTAGCTCAAGGAATCAAGAACGATACGTGACCAGAAGGTCATCGGACTCGTTGGGCCCCAACAACTCCCCCTAAATTTTTACAAAATTTAAAGGGCCCCCATTAGAATCTTGATAATTATAATGAGCTACAGAATCAACCTTTTCAAATAGTTCCATACCTTAGCTTTCTTTGAGACAAACTTAANTAATTTGTATCAACTGTTTACTTTCGTTTAAATTAAGATTATGTGTTCATTAGCAAGTTTGACTATTTTGAATAATGGGTTCAATACTTCAACAAATAATATCTTGGTTGGTTTCTCATTTTCACAAAATCATTTGGTGGGATTAATTAATTAAAAAAAAAAATCATTTTGCATCTCATTTCAAAATAAAAAAAAGAATTATCTATCATTTGTTTGAATTTGTTAAAACCCAAAATTAATATTTTTCTCCTCTCCATCAACTTAAAACTTCTATAATTTTAAGATCATATTTGAAAGGAAAATATAAACAATGTTTGTTTAGAACTTATAGTTAGTTTAAATTCATATTTTATTTTATTGTTCTAGATTTTGTTTTATTTACAATTTTTAGGTTATTAATTTAGGTTTCTTTTTGTTTCACATGTTTCTATTATCAATTATTTGGTACTGATCTGATCATGGCTTAATTTTATTATATAAATACGTTCAAGATAATTGATCCAAAATAATATTAGATTGCTACAAATAAATTTATGAGCAACAACAGATAAAAATTGGAAATGCATCAAGAACAGATAGACGATTTTGTGGGACTTTTTTCAGCCAAACCGTGAGGAATCTGAAGAAACGATTGAAAACCCATCTCCAAAATGGACCCATTTAGCTTTTATGTGGGAATTTTCCCAAAAAAATGTACGATTTGAGAGATATTTGTGTCTCTTTACGAGGCAAATTTCATGTGGCGGAAATTATTAGTGACACCCAGACTGTTCATTCATAGTATAAATATATGAGAAAGTTCAGAGCCATGGAGATCCAAGAATTTGAGAGGAGGATTTTTATCCTTTCTCTTTTGTATATTATTTATTTTGTAAACTTTTTTCTTTTCAAATGGAGTAACGGATGGTTGGAATCTTTGGGAGAATGGACAAGTATTTTCAAAGAAGAATATGGAATTTCAGGTTGCTTAATGGCTTTTGTCCTCTGAGTAAAATGGTTTTATTTTCATTATAATATCTTCATATTCTTTGAATAATTGATTATGCATTGATTTAAATTAACTTTAGTCTATTTTATCAATACATGGTTAATTGCTATCATTTATATATTAATTTTTCAATCTTTAAGAGTTTATTATCCAAAAAGTTATTCATGGACCATATGATGAACATATTTTGTTTGAAACTATATGAGAAAGTAGTTTACTCTTTGGCTTTCGTCTTGTGTAGACTTTGCAGTGTTTTTTCATTGTCTTCTCATGTAATTTCTTGATGTGAAATGTTATCTATCGGTTATGCAGATAATATTGTATATCATGTTTTTTTTATGTTGTTCATTATCCTTTGGTTTAGTTTATATCTGTGACTGATCATCTATTCAAGTATTTTGAGTTTACATCTGATGTTAGATAGTTGGTAACACCATTCTCGAGAATTGGAATTTCTTTCATTTTCAGTTATTGGATATTTCAATGTCACAAGATATATAATTATTTGTTTTTCTGTCATTATAAACGTGCTCTGGAATATGAAACACTTACTTGAATTTCTTCAGGAAGTATTATGTTTGCTTTGGTCATAGGTTTACACTTGACATGGGTTAAGAGGAGCTCATACAAATACACAAAGATGAATTTAGCCTAGTACTACTAATCAGTGAAAGGTTAGTAGGTCTTAGTATTTATTAGTTTAAAATCTTTAAACATTAAAAAAACAAAAAGATTTATGTTCTTACTTTATCATTTTGAAACATTATTATAAACATTCATTTTCACAAGATTTCAAGTAAACCTTGTAAACTGTATATAGATTGTTTATAATCATTTGTATATTCATGTTTCTTTTTAATAAACATTAGTAAGTAATATATCATTTGTTAGAATCATAGTTTTAGATTAGTTTATTTCTTTTACTGTTTTTAGGACTTTAGTTGGCTAACGGAGCCATTAAACCCGTCGGGTCAGATCATACCAAACGACTTGGATTAATTAGACAACCTCGGCCCGGATTTAACCTTCCAGTTGACGGTGTGACATTTATGCCCGTCAACAGGACCCTGTCGAGGTAGGGTTCTACATCACTAAGCAACCCTAAGGTAACTTCTAACAGAGAGATAAAATGCAGAAAGTTGCTAACTAAAAAGAACTAAACAAGAAAGAACCTGCAGGAAAGAACCCTACACCCTCTAGTAAACCAGGAATGCAGGGATTCGGCTCTACTTCCATGTTGAACTTAAAGGTGCAAAAGTACATCGTTTTATAGTGACATGGTGATTGTTTAAGTTTTTATTTTGAATATAAATTGAAATGTTGTGAAATTGCACGATAAGAGTTGGGTTTTAATGCTATATATTCACCACATAATAAGAGTTGGGTTTTAATGTTATAGATTCACCCAACCCATTTGTTAACATGAATATATCATATTTTTATTTTTTACTTTGAAAACAAGGTAATAAGAATTGGAAGAAGAGGGGATTTTTTGAAAAAAAATGATGCTTTGATTATGCTTAATGCATGTTCATTATCATCCAAAATATGGTAGTTGTTAAAGGCATGATGACCAAGTATGTTAATGTCACTTAATTGGATGGTGTTGGTAGGGTGGAGTTGAAAAAGAATTTCCCATTTATTTAAATCCATGGGTTGCAGAGCAAGTTTGTATTGCATCTTCTAAATCCATGAATTGCAAGGTGGGGTTTGTATTTCATCTTCTAAATCCATGGGTTGCACAAAGTTTTTATTTCGTCTTCTAGGGATTAGGTTCCTCGAACTTTTGGTTAACATGCCAAGGAGTGTATAAGTTTTTCATTTGTTCATGGTTGCAACTATTTTTTCATTAAAATGGGCTCTGTGTAATAAAATATTACAAAAACGTTTGTATAACCTTAGTTCAGTCCTACAAAAATAAAAGTGGGAATTTGTATCCATGGCAAGTATTGCAATATAGCAAGGAAAAACAAAAAAAATGGCTTTAGGATTTTTTGCTTTCCACTTTTCTATTTATAAATGAGTATCACACATCCAAGGACAATGACCTTGCAACTTATATAAGAGGTGTGAACTATACTTCTATAAGAGTTGTGAACAATAATAAAGGTGGAAGAAAAATGTATGCATCAATCAAGTTTGTTGTTGAGGATGATTCACTTAAATTATATGTAACACACTTAAAAGAATTTCCAACAACATTCATGAAAAATAATGGCCAATTATTGACAAATACTTTTTACAACATATGACATGTTTCTCGTGCCTCTATGGCATGATCAACAATAGTTTATGCCAGGAATTTTTTGACAACTTAACAAATTGAGTCCAAAGACATGTGCACTTGTGCAATTCTATGAAACGTATAGTCATAGGTTTCACAATATACCCCTACTTTGGATGCAATGCAATGTACTTTTGCACAACATGGAGAGAACTAATGATAAGAACTTCCACCAATTTGATGGTATGGCTCAATTGTTCGTCTTCATCAAATCATCATTTTGAAAAAGATTGAAGGTTTTATGTCCATGCTTATCAATGAACATGTTGGTTCATGCATGTAACTCCCATGACATTTCATTAACAACATTCAATGTTCGGGCCTTTCTTTTATAAGCTTGTACTTTATATGCATATTTTGTGTAGTTGAATGTGGTTGAATAATTCCTCATAGAAGTGGACTATTTTTAAAGATGGAAACAATTCTTAACAAACATGGTGTTGAAGTTTTACTTATACAACTAGAAGTTATGGTTATTCTTTCATTGTTATAAAAATTTAGCACATTAGCTACATAAATAAGATCATTGGAAGAGGCAATAACAGAAACAATAGAGACACCACGGATTATCCTGGGAAACCCTCATGGGGGAGAAAACCCAGCAAAAATTCCTCAATATAGATAGAGAAAAGACCGAACAGAATATCCTCCTCTACTCCTTCACTAGGAAGAGTAGCGCACCACTTAACCAAGAAATACCAAAACATAGACCAAGAACCCTCATTGACGTCGCACTTAGCTGCAGTAGCATTTCCTCCAAGACTTGTGCACTTCTTCATAGATGCAGAGCTAGTGTGGTGAGTGTAAATGAGACACCATCCTCACATATAAATACAAGTTGTGAGGTGGCGCTAGGGTTGTGTCTCTTAACTTGGTGGAGTTGAATTCTCTTAGAAGTGGCTAAAACCACTTTACAATTACTAGGGGTCAACTTTACAAATACCACCATACAAATACATGTTGACCAATCCACAAAAGGGGATTTGATCTATACAATAATGACTCAAATATAAGTAGAATATTCTTTGAAATTAAGATAATTCAACACTCCTCCTTAACAAGAAGGGTATTCTACTGACAACATTAATACAAAATGATTGGACTCAATACATCATCAAGAAAAGGGGACATCGGGAACACTGTTGACCATATATATAGATCATCATAATATTTTATCATCATCAACATCAGTAGAAATTGAACATCATCATCATCTGCAGCACGAATCTGGAGTAACATCATCATCAGAAGCAGCATGAAGCTGGAACATTAACATCAATTACATGAAGTTGGAACAACAACATTAACATCACGAAGTTGGAACAACAACATCAACAGCACGAAGTTGGAACAACATCATCAACAACATGAATTTGTAACATCAACATCATCAACAACACGAAGCTAGACCATCATCATCAATATGTGGCAACAGAATGAGGTAGGTGCATCAACAACAACATATGTGGTACTCTAACAAACTGTCCTTACCGGACCTTCAGGATCTACCCAGGAATCATAATATTCCCTGGGATATAAAATCCTAACAAGCTACCACATGGTACTCTGACAGACCGTCCTTACCAGACCTTCAGGATCTTCCCAGGAATGGTAATATTCCCTATGATATAAAATCCTAACTGAGCTACCACTACTTACCACAACAGGCATATACGTGCACAAGTACTCGGACGGACCGTCCTTATCGGACCTTCGAGGTCTTCCCAGGGATGATCAGTCCCCTAAGATGCAAAATCCTAACTAAGCTACCCGTTGTTGGTCAGGATACCATAGTATCATCAACATCACTCCCCCTTTCAAGGGAGGTCCTTTCAGACAACACCAAGCTTGTCTCATAAGTACTCAAACTTCACACAAGATAGAGGCTTAGTCAACACATCTGCAACCTGCTCAAATGTGCCAACATATTGGAGCTTTACAGCTCCCTTCTGCACCATTTCATGAATGTAGTGATACTTGATCTTTATGTGCTTCATCTTATCATGGAACATTGGGTTCTTTGTCATCTTTATGCAACTTTGGTTATCACATAGAATCATGGTAGCTTCCATCTCTAGATCGAACAGACTTGTCAACAACTTTTGAAGCCATATGGTGTCACAACTGGCGGAACATGTTGCAATGTACTCTACTTCTGTCGTGTTGATAGAAGTATTGGATTACTTCCTTCTTTGCCACAAATTCATGGATGACCCCAAACTGAAACATCCTAAAGTGTTTTTTTATGTCTGAAGCACTTCCAGCCCAATCTGAACCAGTATAGCCATACATTATGAAGTCACAATCTCCAATATAACAGAGGCCATAGTCCAACGTATCGTTAAGGTATCTCATCACATGTTTTGAAGCTACAAGGTGAACACATTTGGGCTCCACCAGATACTGACTCAAGGTATTCACATCAAATCATATATCTTGTATGGTGTTCGTCAGATACATCAACGAACCAATCATTTGTCTGTATAGAGTAACATCAACTATTTCTGATGAAGTATCGGTCAATAACTTCATATTTGTTTCCATAGGAGTGTACATGTGATCTGAAAATAGGGGGCTGACTTGTTTTTCTATGCAATAACCCTCTACTCCATTAAAATAAACTTCAGGACCCTACTCAATGTCTTAGTTGTGCAAGAGGATTTATGTGTCAAGTTTATGCTTCTTGTAAGTGTCTATGTGTGAGGTTCTTGAAAGGTTAAATATGTTGTTTAAAGAATACAAAATCAACACAAAGTGAAGCAAACAATAACCAGCAACTCACAACAATAACAACATGATAAAGGAGTTCACCCCCAACTGGGCTACATCTCCTTGAGCCTTCATCAATGGACTAGGCTTTCTGGGATTAGTTTTTCAAAGATTCTTTTACAAGATGTTTCTCAACTCGAATGGATTTATTGATTGTATCATTGGGTTTAGAATACATAAAAAACCCCAAAAATGGCTAATAGAACTCTGAAAACGGACCATTGCTCATCCAGGCATGACCTCTTCTACATGTGGCCTTGAGCTTTCTTGAGCTTCCCTGAGCTTCCTTGTGGAAAAAACACCTATAAAAGTCCTCAAATGCCTCTAAAACCTATCCCAATGTGTTCATAGCATAACAATTAGTCAAAAATGACTATTCAGTCACAGAAAATAGACTTGGGCTCATTTGAGCATGACCTCCATCAATGGTGGCCCTAAGCTCCCTAGACCTCCCTAAAACTTCAATGGTGTAAAACCTGCAATATAAGTCTCCAAATTCCTTTTAAATCTGTTCCAATGGATTCATAACATCCAAAAACCCCTAGTTGGGCTTTTTCGGCACTTCATTTGGCCAAAAAATGAAGAAGATAGGCCTCCTGCCATTTTCCCCCTTCAAGCTTGTTGTCTCTGGTTCACCAAAACGCACTCTTGTGTGAGTAACCTTGATTATGGGCATTTTTTGTGCCTAAACCCAGCACCACGCCCATTTCCACAAAATTCTCCATACTATAGCACTGTTAGGGAACTCAGCCCCCAAAACGCAGAGGTGCTTGGACGCGTGGGTTCCCATGTGTCCACGCCTGGCACCTAAAATTTGGGCACCCGTTAGAAACGGTCTGAAGTGTGCCAAGTGTAGCGTGATTGGAGGAGTACTATTTAGTTTAAAAATACCACACGTAAATAGTATTGAGGTTGTATGGGGGTGGCACACATAACCGAGGGCTGGGGCTAGGCCCCAGCTCGGACCCCCGTGCCAAACATTACAATGGTGCATTTAAATATATATAACAACGTATATCTAAAAATANGGTTGGGTGGCCTTTTCCAAAGACTTACCTCTGCTCGGAGGTCACGGGGTTGAGTCCTGCAGACTCCCACAAACTTTTAAATACCAAACTTCAAGGTGCCACGTGGCACCATCCAATTTGCCAAAAATGTGCCACGTGTCAGCAAATGATTCGACCACGTGTCTGCCAACTAAAATGTCAACTCAGCACTTGCCACATCACCATAATTCCACTTCAAACTGTACATCCCTGCCACATTAGTATGTCCAATCATCACCTGCCACATCATCACTTGTACGAACTGTACAGTCAACAATTTTTTTGTTTGTTTGGCAAATCGAACAGAATGTGATATCTCACTCATCCGATGTCTGTTTGAACCTGTTCGAAGTGTGTTGGGTTTGTGACAACGAGTCCTACGCACCCGTTCGTTTTGAAGCGATTTTGAGTACTTTCATTTTTGGGCTAAATTTTGACCCCTGGTCGAGATTTTGATCACACCTTCCCACTGAAAGGCTTTTGGACCCACAAAATTTGATGATTATCTACCTGAGCTTCAATACTCTTCTACTTCCAAGTTCTATCAATTGATTCTACTTGAAAAGTCTTTTTGGCAATCACCTGGGTACCTTGACATGCCTTGCACTACAACTGGCTATGTCCCTCAACCATTGTTCTCTGGCTGTTGCT
>SNQJ01S0004567.1:326065-346664 GCA_010110895.2 Picea sitchensis
TGAAGAAAAACCAACATTACATACCTCATGTTCATGCATGTACTTGGTAAGGGTTTCATTTGCCTCATGGAGTTGAGTCTCCATCTCATGAAACTTTTCAAGAAGCTGGTGCGTCTCCTCCTTCATGGCCATCAACTGCTCTTGAAGGACAATGCACTCCTTTCTATCTTCCCACATCTCTTGCACCATATCTCTCATGGTTACAAACTCCTTCAACATCTATTTGTCAAATAACATGGTTAATGAATATGTATGAGAACTTTCATTGTTTGAAGCTTCCTCCATCCTTGCAAAATATCAAACTTCAACACAAAACTTGCACAATAATACCAACAACTAAATCTCTAGTTATCAATGGAAATCACATGACAAAAACTATGCTCTGATACCACTTGATCTAAAAATAGGGGGTTGAATTATTTTTCTATGCAAACACCCTCTACTCCATTAAAATAAACTTCAGGACCCTGCTCAATGTCTTAGTTGTGCAAGAGGATTTATGTGTCAAGTTTATGCTTCTTTTAGGTGTTTATGTGTGAGTTTCTTAAAAGGTTAAATATGTTGTTTAAATAATACAACAACAACATAAAGTGAAGCAAACAATAACCAGCAACTCACAACAATAACAACATGATAAAGGAGTTCACCCCCAACTGGGCTACATCTCCTTGAGCCTCCATCAATGGACTAGGCTCTCTGGGATTAGTTTGTCAAAGATTATTTTACAAGTTGTTTCTCAACTCCAATGGATTTACTGACTATACCATTGGGTTCAAAATACATAAAAACCCCAAAAATGACTAATATAACTCTGAAAAACGGACCATGGTTCATTCGGGCATGACCTCTTCTACATGTGGCCTTGAGCTTCCCTGAGCTTCCTTGAGCTTCCTTGTGGAAAAAACACTTGTAAAAGTCCTCAAATTCCTTTGAAACCTATCCCAGTGTGTTCAGAGCATAACAATTAGTCAAAAATGACTATTCAGTCACAGAAAATAGACTTGGTCTCATCTGAGCATGACCTCCATCAATGGTGGCCCTAAGCTCCCTAGAGCTCCCTGAAACTTCAATGGTGTAAAACCTGTAATAGAAGTCTCCAAATTCCTTTTAAATCTATTCCAATGGATTCAGAACATCCAAAAACCCCTAGTTGGGCTTTTCCGACACCTCATTTGGCCAAAAACTGAAGAAGATAAGCCTCCTGCCATTTTCCCCCTTCAAGCTTGTTGTCTCTGGTTCACCAAAACGCACTCATGTGTGAGTAATCTGGCTTCTGGGCATTTTATGTGCCTAAACCCAGCACTGTGCCCATTTCCATAAAACACACCATGTTGTAGCACCGTTAGGGAACTCATCCCCCAAAACGCAGAGGTGCTTGGATGCGTGGGTTCCCATGTGTCCACGCCTCGCACCTAAAATTCAGGCACCCATTAGCAACGGTCTGAATTGTGCCACGTGTCGCACTATTGGAGGAGTATCATTTGGTTTAAAAATCCCACGCACAAACAGTATTGAGGTCGTATGGATGTGGCGCACATAACCGAGGGCTGGGGCTAGGCCCCAGCCCGGACCCTCGTGCCAAACATTACAATGGTGCATTTAAATATATATAACAACATATATCTAATAAGATATGTCGTATGGAACGTCGGTTGGGCAGGCTTTGCCAAAGCCTTACCCCTGCTTGGAGGCCGCGGGGTCGAGTCCTGCGAACTCCCACAAACTTTTAAATACCAAACTTCAAGGTGCCACGTGGCAGCCCACGACTGGGCCATGTGGCACCATCCAATTTGCCAAAAATGTGCCACGTGTCAGCAAATGATTCGACCACGTGTCTGCCAACTAAACTGTCACGTCACCATCATGCCATGTCATATTGTATGGCCCTGCCACGTCAGCATGTCCAATCAGCACCTGCCACGTCATCACATGTATGGACTGTACAGTCAACAATTTTTTTGTCTGTTTGGCAAATCGAACAGAACGTGATATCTCACTCATCTGATGTTTGTTTGAACCCGTTTGAAGTGCGTTGGGTTCGTGACGACGAGGCCTACGCACCCATTCGTTTTGAAGCGATTTCGAGCACTTTCATTTTTGGGCTAAATTTTGACCCCTGGTCCAGATTCTGATCAACATGGATCTACAGTCTATCATATCGAATCTCTTCAGAATTTCCACAACATACTTTCCTTGATTAAAGAAAATCTCTTCTGGGCTCTGCCATACTTAAGGACCTAAGAAATAGTGCATCGGGCCTAGGTCCTCATTCCAAATTCAACGTCAAGCTTCTTCTTACAATCTGTGATGAGTTTTTCTTCCTCTGTCAAGAATAAGTCATGCACATATAGTAGAAATATAACTAATCCATCATTCTCAATCTTGAAGTAAAGGTTGGGATCAACTTTACTCTTGGTAAAGCCAAAGCTCATCAGAAAACTATCAATCCTTCCATACCAAGCCCTTGGAGCTTGCTTCAACTTGCAGACATGAGTCTTCATGTCCTGTACTTCGAAACCAATTTTTTACATCACATTGTACCAACCTGGTACACTTGCTCAACTGCAACTCAATATGCATAATCTTGTGTTGGTTTATGTGCTTTCTGCAAAGCATTATTTGTCTCACTGCTTGAGAGTATGTCCTCTACTTTTTATGCAACTATTCCTTATGGAACCGAGACTCTACACCTACAGCTTCTATTTCTGAAGATGAGAATGATTGCTCTCATTGTAGTTTTTGAACTATGAGAATAGCTCCTCTACTCCATCACGATGACAGATTCATTTGATTCCTATGAATCTCATATTGCATCGGCTTATTTTAATGGATCACAGTTGTTCTATATATACTTTTTCTGATTATCGGAGCAAGTGTCTCCTCATAGTATTCTCCCTCTTGTTGGGAGAATTCTCTGGACACAAATCAGGCTTATGCATCTCTATGAATGGTCCTGGGGCAGTTTCTCCTCCTTACTTGATCATGAGGGTTGACTGCCTCTGAACTCTAGCTCCTTTTGAGCTAGTATGTGGTGGGGCCACCTACCTTACTACTGATGGAGCCATCTTCTTCTCGTGATATGGTTCGTCAATGCTATATGTATTTTCATCCTGCAAGTGTCACGAGACCATATTGGTCTCTTCTTGATTACTGCAATGGTTCTGGGTAGGCCCTTTTGGCTCTACTAACTTTTTCTACTCCTTCTGAGCCTTGATTTCTTCTAAGTCTACAAAAACTTCAGAGTATCTTAAGGATATACTTGGTGTTGAATACCAAGTTTTAATATGAAAAGTTGAGTCAGACTTCAAATGAATTTTGCTTCCTGTCTAGGTGGCTTCATTATCCATTGACCAATTCTATTGTGAGTTCTATTCTAATGTTCGGTCATCTTTGGAGCCTTCTTCTCCTCATGATCTGTCTTCATATGAGATGTTCTGTATCTATCAAAAATAGATTCTTCTTCTTCTTCTTCAGTATATCCATGTATATGGTCATGTAAACAACTTGGATAGTCTGCTCCATGTCTCATCTAATATGTTTCCTCCTGCAACCGTCACTATACCTCCCTCAGGGTTATCACCTGTGACCTGCACGGAACAAGAACAACAAGGGATAACCGTATACAAGAATAATACTCTTTATAATAATAATAAAAACAATGGTGAGAACAATCGTCACAATATCTCCTTCAGAGCTATCACTTGTGACATGCCTGAAACAAGGGTTAAAAGTGAGAAATACAATAATAAGGAATGAGATAAACACTCTTCTAGTGTTGTGATCAATCATTCCTCCATGGTAACCTGGAAACAAAACAAGAATTTTCTCCTATAGGAGATGTTAGTTATATCTAGTAAATGATTGCAGTAATAATTTATCTCAATAGTGTTCACATGCTACCAAGTATTCAATAATAAAAAATTTCAAGGATTGCTATCACAACTATAGTGTTTAGCAGTTATCAAACTTGATATGTGTAGATTTGAATCTTATCAATTTAATCAATCAAACCTAGAACCTGGATTCTTTTCCTCAAGAATGAGTGTGTTGATTTTCTTTCGAGTCTCCTGCATTCAAGATGACAATTGGTCCTCTGTACTAAGACAATATGCTATCTTGACATAAATCTAAGTTAGGAAATAAACTCTATAATCTCAACTTTAATCAATCTAATACTTTGACTTTAATTTTGACCAATGGTTGGTATGATAACTTCAACAGATCAAAATACAACCTGGATATTCATAAGATCACAATAATGCCATAACAAGTAGAGGTATATCAAAGTAATCAAACATGGGGTGTATAGTTCTTCTGAATGTGTTGGATCTGAGATCCCTTTGGATCTGTGATTGTTGTTTAGACAAAAGATCCTTTCTCCTACAAATACCCTTTTAAAAATAATGATATAAATACCCTTTTAAAGATCCTCCTCTACTCCTTCACTAGGAAGAGTAGCGCACAACTTAACCAAGAAATACCAAAACACGAACCAAGAACCCTCCTTGACATCACACTTAGTTGCAGTAGCAGTTCCTCCAAGACTTGTGAACTTCTTTATAGCTGCAGAGATGGTGTGGTGAGTGTAAATGAGACACCGTCCTCACATATAAATACAAGTTGTAAGGTGGGGATAGAGTTGTGTCTCTTCACTTGGTGGAGTCGACTTCTCCTAGAAGTGGCTAAAACCACTTTGCAATTACTAGGGCCCGACTTTACAAATACCACCGTACAAATACATGTTGACCAATCCAAAAAAGGGGATTTTATCTTATACAAGACCCGACTTGATCAATCCACAAAAGAGGATTTGATCTATACAATAATGACTCAAATATAAGTAAAATATTTTTCGAAGTTACAATAATTCAACACATGGATCATCAAAGATATAGAACAATGAACTATTGAGCTATTATGTTGATCATTTAACACGTTCTAGAGTATAATACACTTATTGAAGTATTCCTTTGTAAGGTTTACCTCATTTCATTCACCCAAACAAACATGTTCATATTAAGTGCATTTTCTAACCATATAAAACCATAAATATGGAAATCACGCTATATTGTCATTCATAAAGTGCATTTTCTAACCATATAAAACCATAAATATGGCAAGCACTCTATGTTGCTATTCATATGTCATGTTAGTGTTAGTAAAATTAAGAGGACCATGTTTACATAAAACTTGCAATATATATGATGTTGATAGATTTGTTAAACAATGAAAATATAATAATAGTCTTTTGCATGAAGATGTTTCTCCAAGACCTCTTCATGGAAGGTTGTGAGCCTATGGTGTGGGAATAATGATAATAGATGTGGATTGGATATAGTAATTCAACTTCTACAGTGGTGTTGCTTGCATGCATTCATGGGTGGTTTGTTATGTGTTACTACATGTAGGTCAAGGCATTTTGTGTAAATAATAATGTTGTGCAATCATATATGTTAACACATTCCTAAATTTGATCTAAAAAATATCTGGCTCCACAAAGAGAGGATCCAAAGCACATAAAATGTCATGCAAGTTTCTCATCTAAGGAATGTTCCATGCAAAGTTGTTAAAATCAATGATAGTTGCTAGGAGGAAGAAGAGCTCATCCAACAAAGGAGGGCAAGGAAGAAGACCTCATCCAATAAAGGAGGGCAATGAAGGCCAAATAATTAGTACAATTCACAACTCATCAAAACTCACCCTAATTCTTCTTTGTCTTTACTAAGTTACTTATTGTTGTCCTCAATGTTTTTCTTTGAAATCACTAAGTAGTTACTTGGTTATGGTGGCACATTATAAGGTTATACAAGAAAGTTTCATCTTGATTCCTTCCTAAATTTGTTGTTGTGATCCCTTAGTAAGTGCAATGCATAATCTTGCATTTCAATCGCTATAAAACATAATTCCCTAAACACAATAACCCCTATATGACATTTTTTAATCAACATTCTCATTTGCACTTATATGTGTACATTAGGGAGAGTGGGTTTACAAACTATAATGGTTATTAATCATTTATCATATTTACTTCTAAAATTAGAAGCTATCAAACAAAACACCACGGAGAACCAATGCCTATATGGACACCTTATTAACATTAAAAAGGGAGAGAAGAGGAGATCACAAGGTCTTCAAAACTATAACCCTCAACCAACCTAAAAATATCATCAATGCAAAGTACCTTGGTTTTTTTAACAACGTTGTTACCATGACTATGATTCATTTTTAAATGACATTCTCAAGAGACGTGCCCCATGGAGAAATTGGACTCACATTAACTCATTCATTCATTATAAAAAATGTTGAATGCACCTTTAATGTGAAAAGTACATCAGATTCAATATGATATCAATTGAATTTTTTGAATTTTCAAATGCAACTCACCTCCTAGGTTCTTGAGACAATAGTGATCACATAACATTACCTTTGTGAAAACTATTTAAACTAAGGGTAAAGGGCATCAACTTTGATTTCTTACATTATTTTTATCGAACACTAATTTAAATTTGTACATGTTGACAAATTGAAAGCATCTATAATGGCATAAACCAACAACTATATCATCCATCGTGTACCTAAATATTCCTTTCAAAATCAACAACCACCATGGGTATTCTAAAAAACGATTTTTGGCAAAACCATTAAATGACTTAACCTCTATCTGTTCATTCATTCACCTATTAGATTTTTGTTGATGACACCTATTAATTGAAGTTTTGTGGTCAATTGCAAAAAAAATAAAACATCATACCTAAACTCTTCCCAACACTATAATCAAGATGAACAAAACAAGAAGACCCCGAGACATGCTTCCACAGATCATTGCTACAATTTTCAGCAAACCACTAGAACCAAAATCCAAATGTAACAACAATGATAAAACATAGGCATGTACAACAAGATGACGGAAAAGGCTCACTAGCCAACTCTATTGTATTCACACCAATGTTACATATTTATAGTAAAATGGGTGATGCCACCTCATAGATATATTTGCTCTAGATCCTAAAATCATGCATGGTGACTAGGCTAGGAAATCTTAACTAAGGCATTAGTCATCACTTGAGGATATATTACTAATATCCTAAATGAATAAAACAAATATAGGTGACAATTAAACTTAGTGATTGGTTAAGGTAAGCCATAGGCTAACATTCCCCTCCTCAATCACAAGCTTGATCAATAATACTAGAAATGAAGCATAAACTGGTATCATTTCCAAGTCTTCATACTGAAACTCTTGAATTGAGACTCAATGAAGAACTGCCCGAAAAACCGTCAATATGGATGTTGAATGGTTCATCTAAAATGAACTGGAAGAGAGCTGAGATATGGAAGTGAACAGCTGCAATATCTGAACATTCCCTAATTGCTTGACAATTTGATCATTTTGCCAAGTATTTGAACTAGAAGAATCTGATGTCTTCTGCTAATTGGTGAACATGTAGTATCACCACTCTATTTTCAATGTATCACTGAAGTGATCTCTAAATATATGGTTTGGGATAACCACTAACCAATTGATACCATGTATCTGATGGTTTTTTTATGACCACTAACCAAATTTGACACTTTTAGGTGTCCAACAGTGTCCCAATGTATAATGTTTATGATTCAATTGCAAGTCATTGAACCATAATTATGCCAAAGTCTGTCATATATAGACTGCAGTTGCCCATTTGGAAATTTTCATGTTCATCTGGCATATTTGTTGTCGAAACTTTCAGTCTGACAACCATCTTCAATTCCATCATCTATTCCCCCCTTTGTCAACTGGAAGGAGAGACCACAACTGGTTTCACGAACCATCATCATTTGATTTTTGAACTACCCCCTTAAGGTACAAAAGAGTTACATCATTGTACTCCCCCCTTTGGGCTTAATAGAGTGCCATACTTGTTCCATTTGTATACAACACAAAGTGGGCATGTGGAAAAAACCACATGTTATCTCATCTTGTGAGGGCCATGCTCAAAAGCTACGCCATAAGGGGATCACTTATGTGAGGTACAAAAATGTTATGTGTTGGAAGATTGGTCTTTACTCGAGATTGAATTCTATGGTAAGACTTATATAATCACTTGGTTGTTGATGACCACTGCCAAGGATCGATCCACTCGTAGTGAATCTTCAATCTTGCAAGTTTATTTAGTGTTGAACATTTGTCTGAAGAATGGTTATGCTTGCCACAATGCTAGCAAGGATGGAGATTAAAACATTGATTCTCCATGTGACCAACTCGGTTACAATGTTGGCACTTCGCATTATGATGTTGAACTTGAACGGGTAAAAGTGAATCTTCTTGAAGGAATCCAACACTTTGGAACTGGATTGGTCTAGAATAATCGGGAATATAAAAGGTAACTTCCTTGTCATATCCAAGTCTCGTTCTATTCTTGTTGTAAATGATTTATTCCCAAGGTCTGATGATGGGCTTGGAAAGAGAATTTTGTACTTGATGATGTGCTTCACATTTACTTTTACTTATACTTTTTGTATCACTCTGTGCTTTGGCATCTTCTGCTTGTGATTCATCTTCATTGGAAGTTGTTTCTGAAGTTGGCTTGCTGAGGTTCTCCTTCACTGACTATTGATCAAAATCATCATCATCATCATCATCATATAGAGGGTTGTGCTGAACAAAAATTGGTTCAAAACACTTCACTTAATGTTGATTTTTGAGATTTATCAATTCATCGTTCAATAGTTGGGATTGAGATTGAAAAAGTCTAACTTTAGCTTGCGTCACTGGAAAACAAGTTAGCATTGATTGAAGAGTTTATTTGTTGAATATCACCATGTTGTCTTTAGTGGTGTTTATTATAGTGTTCAAAAACTCTAATAATTCGAGACTTCGAGCCATTTCAAAACACTAAATGAGGTCTCCTTGTGCAGGTAGATCCTGATTACAATTTGACTCGACAAAAGAAGGCTTACTTGCAACTAGCTCACTTGAATCACTCGTTTGAACTTCACGCTTGCTTGAATTTGTCACGCTCATTTGAATTTGTTTCTAGCAAGATGAGGGTGTTGGATACTACCGAAAATGCACCCCAAAGTATGATGTTTACAATGATTTGAGTTTTAATCACTAAACCCTATTAATTTTGACTCAAGAACTCATACATGCAATAACGCAATCTTGGGTGTCGTGTTCAACCGAGAATGCACCCAATAAATACAATTCAATTCAACTTGATTTGATTTCACTCTTACAAATAAACTATTGCAAGTAGCAAATGATCTTCAATTTTGAATGCTTCATTAACTTGATTTGCTTTATGTATAATCGTTTCTTCTGAAGTTGAATTGATCTTCAAATTAGCTTGAAGTGTCCAATGCTTCAAGGATATGAATGTGAATTGTTGTAGAATGATGATGTGTATGACAACTTTGAATGCTTGCAGATGCTTGATCATATGTTCTTGATTGTAAGTGCTTGATTGAGATTAATTGTGCTTGAACTTCATTTGTGTTGCTTTAAATGATAAATTGTATGTGATTATGTCAAAACTAGACATAGATCAACTCATAAAACAACAATGAAAATATCACCAACAAACACTACACTAGGTGTACCTAAGATCCCCTTATTCAATTTCGGGAAGATCTAGGACACAGAGAAAAAGACTTTGATTTTATTATGGTTGTTACAATTTACTTTTTAAAATTGAAAAACGTAACAAATAATTCTCTTTATCAACTAAAATTTAAAGCGTGCTCATTTTTAACCATGACTATCCAAGGTTTTACAAAAAAAACTATAACAACCCAACTTTTACTTTGACAAAAAAAATTAAATCTCCCTCACACTTACACTTATCAACTTACACTTATCAAAGGTTCAACATTCTTCATATCCCACATACCATGGATCATCATTTACCCTTATACCTCCCACTTTTTCATAAAACATGTGTATTCAAATAAGAACTTCTAAAAACACTTTTCCACCCATGAATATAAAATTTATCTTTTGGTTTATTACTTTTATGCAAGAGTAATAAATTATGATTTTAAAATATGTCATTGAAAACTATGCATTGTGTATAATGAACTAAAAGAGTGCATTTTTAGTACATGTTGTCCATGAATAGATTTCAATTTTGGAATTTCACCAAAATGAAGTATGCCATTGACATAGAAACGGGAAAGAGATCGTTTTATTGAAAAAATGAAGTATGTCATTGACATAGAAACGGGACAAAGATCGTTGTCTTGAAAATCTTGAATCTATGCACACTTCATGGGTACGCTTCTTGTGCACTAAAGGAATATCGTGGGTTGTTTGAAAATTGGAACACAACAAATCATTAAACTTTGGTTGCTCAGCTATAGCTCTAATGGACACGTAGAGTGGCACATATTTTTATCAACGACAAATGCATGGAGGGCACCCAATAGATTCAAGTCGTTGAGATAGATGAGGAGGTGGTTGGATTGAGATGGTTGAGAAAATCTCTTTGATACCAATTGATAAAATATAGATAGGAACAATACGATGACGGAAAAGGTTTATTAGCCAACTCTATTGTATTCACACCAATGTTACATATTTATAGTACAATGGGTGATGTCACATCATAGAGAGATTTGCGCTAGATTCTAAATTCATGCATGATGACTAGGATAGGCAATCTCAACTAACTCATTAATCATCACTTGAGGATATATTACTAATATCCTAAATGAATAATACAAATATAAGTGACAATTAAACTTAGTGATTGGTTAAGGTAAATCATAAACTAACAAACAAGCCCAATACAAAGTATTCAATTCTTTTCAATAAATGTCTACAAACAAGTCATCTATCAAAATCATCAATCCAAACACAAAAGATTCAAAGATTAAATAAATCCAAATTACATTATTGCAAATACAACTACTAGACATCTAGCCAAAACATTACAAATGTATGTTTCACCAATTCATTCTCAAACAAAAAAAAATGGTCATATCATTTTCAAACTTTGTTGCCACCATCATAAAAACCACAAATGCTATACAAATCAAAGCATCAATTGATATGACGTGGCTCTTACATGTTAAAAGAGAAACAACGAAAAAACCTAAACAACCACATTGTTCACAACAACCACTACCCCACATTAGTGACAAGAATTTTAAGCTAAAAAAGTAACCTCGCAAACACCAAAAATGCAATGATAAACAATAATACACCCATGAAAATGACATATATATATATATATATATCCACAAGCCCACACCCTTGAAGTTGTCACTCTGATCATTTATGCACATACTCCCTATCCCAATAAACATTTCAAAAATAATAACACTATTTAAAATATAAATCTAATACAACTAAAAATTTTATAATTATTAATATTTATTTATGAGTAACATTAACAAAAATTCATAATTTTATTTTTATAAGATTGATAACTTTGAACATTAGCCTCTCCATTCAATCAATTTCAATTTCCAAGGAGATATTATAAGTCGATGAATAACTAAGGTAAGTGCCAATACAAACTCAAAATTCCATATCTATTACAAACTAGTATATTAAATTCCTAAAAATTATTTGATCTATATGTCAAGCTAAAACAATTCTTTCAAATATACCAACATAATCCACTTATACTAAAACTTTAACCTTAAGTATGTATTGTTTTAGCATTTAATTATCTTCAGTATGTATTGTTTATTGTATAAACAGACATCACTTACAATGACAAACATGCCCCAATATCATTTCATTCTTACATAGCAAAGTCTCGCTTACACAGTGACAAACATGCTCCAATATCCTTGCATTCTTACATAGCCCAATGATGACCACAAGACACTAATGTTTAATACCAACCACGGGCCACCAGGAAGGGTGCACTCCTTCCTTGGCCACTCATGACAAGGAGGGCACTCCATGATAAATGTTTAATAATTTATTTTCGCTTCAGCAATTTATATTGTAAACAACTTTACTTCAGCATTTTCTATTATAAATAATGAATAACGAGAAGAAAAAAGTTGGTTTGCTTATAAAAGGCACTTTTCTCTCACTCAATAAAATTGATGGTCATTTTCTGGTCTAATCGTTTTCTCTTTTATCGCTTATGCTTTGTTTTCGTTATTTTCCTATGTTTTTATCGTTCTTCTTATATAGCACATGGAATTTATTGGTTGAGTTTTAGATCTACATCCAGATAATTTGGCATCAAAGCTTGGATCTCAACAAGCATCTTCTCGACATCAAGAATTAGACGGAAATCCATCCACCAATTCAAAAAAAAAAAATTGTGTTCATGTTCTCATATCTCAACGCTCTTCGCAGGGTTTCAGTATGCCCTCCTCAGCGTTTCTCTACACACCCTCCCCACCCTCCTCAAGGTTTTTCAGTGTGCCCTTTTCACAATGTTTTAGTTGCCCTCTTCATAGGGTTTCAATGTGCCCTCTTCACAGGGTTTCAGTGTGCCTTCCTCACTCACGGGATTTCAGTGCACCCTCTTCACAGGATTTCAAGCACCCTCTTCACAAGGTTTTAATGTGCCCTCCTCGACGTTTCTCTTCACGCCCTTCTAAAGGTTTTCAATATTGCCTCTTGGCTTCTACTCTCGGGGGTGTCCAATAGATTTTTGGCAGTGTGCATAGCCTCGTAGAGGCATCTCTTCATATTGAACCAGTTGATGGGTGAAAATCATGCCAGCTCGTAAAGAACCATCCACGGAGGACTCAACGTCTAATGTGTCTGCACCACTTCAATATTTATCTCTAGATCTTCATGGGTTACTCTATCTGCAGCAGCGACGAGCTCCAACCCCCATGCAACTTGATACACGCTTTTAATTGCCCAAATTTTCCGGCCAAATGAATAGAGAGACTGTCAATTATTGGATCTGCAATCTCTCCACATACTTCAAGACATGTGCCAAGAAGGACGAAGACATGAAGCTTTAGATCACAAGCCTACAGTTGGAGGGCATTGTGCAATCTTAGTAGGATACTCAACTTGAGAATTATTCGTTGGTCATCGAGATAGGCAAGACAATAGCTACAACACCTGCGTGCCTCACTTCTTGGGAAGAATTTTTTCAAGCATTATGAAACCATTGCTATCCCCTAGAATATTTCCAGAACCTCCTTGCTAAATGGTTGCAGCTCTAACAACTCTCCAATCAGTCAATGCAGAGCTACATCGATGTCTTTTGCAAGTTTTGCATCTAGTTGCACATTTCCAATCCGGAAGAGGTATTGATTGTCAAATTTAATTCTGGTTTGTTAATGTTTTTTCGTCATGAAGTTGAATTGTTTGAGAGTCCTTTCTTGGACAAGGCCTTTCTTCAGGCCTTTGATCATGGAGTGTAAAGTGGATTTTTGAATCCACTCTCCTCAAACCCAATATGGTCCTTTTCATTCTAGTCATTCTCAGGTTTCCCCTACTTCCCCATCCACACTCAGAAATGCACCATGGTGTACCTTTCACAAGACCAACTCGCATGCATATACCCAACTCGCATGCATATACCCATTGTTAGGCACATAAGAAACTTTGTGTCTACAAGATTTTATTTGCATAGATCACACAGTTAAATTCCCCTGACCATCCTGAAGTTGTCTCTCTCGACAATCCCACTGAAGTTGACCCCTCTCTGATCTTGATGACCACTCATGAACTTGGCACCTCTAATGTACTCATGTTTACACATAATTATCAAATCAAGCATGAGTTGACTACTCTCATCTTGGAAAATAGAAGTCAAAAACCCTAGTGGCCCAAGACTTGGTCCAACGCCTCCAACTCCCCACCACTCCACACCCGACCCCATATCAGCTCGACTACGTACAAAAGGATGATCCTCGTCTCACTGTCCCCTGATGTTGTGAAATGACATTTCCTATTGTCTATTTCCAGGATACTATGGTGTGTGATGTCTCTCCCTTAGATTGTGTCGCTTTGTTACTTGGCCTTTCCTACCAACAAGCCCGACACGATGTATCATGTTAAATCTCACCAATACCCCCTGCAACATGAAGGGCGCACGTACGTACTTACATCTTCTACTCTTAAATCCACCTAGCCCCTTACCGAGCACGCCATTGTTAAGCAAGTCAGTGTCAACAAATGCATCTCTTTGTGCTTGGTTCGCTCCATGAAACTAGATAATTTAACCAACCCTGCACCCACGGACATGGTTCCCCTACTCCAATAATTTGCAGATGTCTTCACCCAACCCACATGAATGTCCCTGTCTCGCTCTATTGAGCACACAATTGATTTAATTCATGGCGCTTATTTGTCAAACGCCCCATCCTATCACCTCGCTCCCCGAAAGGTTGTTGATATAGAACACCAAATTGGCCAACTTCTAAACTCATGCCATATTCAACCTTCATTGTCTCCTTCTGCATCCCCAACCTTTATTATTCCAAAAAATGATGCCTTAGAATGGCGTCCGATGACCGACCATTGTGCCCTTATTAAAGCTACAATTAAAAATCGTTACCCAATACCCCAGATTGAGGAATTGTTGGACCACTTACAAAGGACTTGTTTCTTCTCAAAGATGGATTTGACAACTGCCTACCATCAAATTTGCATGAATGCCACTGACACGTGGAAGACCTCTTTCAAGACAATGTTTGGCCTTTTTGTGGTTGGTCATGTCATTTGGGATAACAAATGCACCGACCACGTTTATGCAATTAATCATTGATATTTTCAAACCACACTTGGGTAAGTTTGTGGTCATTTATATTGATGATATTGGTATTCAGTCAATCTTGGGCAAAGCATCTTCAACATGTCCACAACGTCCTTGAGTTACTACAAGCACATAATCTTCAAGTAAAGGAAAATAAGTCGTACTTTGAACAAACATCAATTAAATATTTGGCCTTCATATTGGACAGAGATCAATATACTTTGGACAGACATCAATTCAATGTTTGGGCTTCATGTTGGACACAACAATAGTTCGCCCAAATCCATCTCGAGTACAAGATTTGGCACAATATTCATCACCCTCCAATGCACGCATGACCTCGAGAGTTTTATGGGTGGTATCAATTTCAACATGAAATTTGCCTCATTTCTCCCAACTAACTCATCCTCTACACCAATTGTCCAATCAAGCAAAATTTATTTGGAATATAAAGGGTAAGCACCATTTCACAAAGATAACACTGCATTATGCTCTTTCCATGTTCTACGATCGTTGAATATGAATCAACCCTTTTGAGATTGAAAAGAATGCATCTCAGATTGCCATTAAAGTTGTACTTAAACAGAGAGGTCATTCGGTAACATACCATTCAAATATTCTTATAGAAACCAAAGTTAATTACAACACCTATGATAAGGAGTTCTACAGTTTGGTGCAAGTATTGAAGCAATGGCGCCATTACATTCTCGAAAACGAAACAATTATTCATACAAAACACCACCCCATGATCCTCATCAATTCATAAAGTAAAATTCAAGAAAAGCATCTTCTGAAGTGGGTGACCTATATTTAGTGTTTTTATCTTGTAATTAAATACAAGAAGAGTACCACTATCAAGATGGTTGACTTGTTAGCTCAATTGCCTACTCATATACTACACATTTTAGAAGTGCATTGTGCAGCGTATAATGCCTGGAAAGACATGTACGTCGCAGACCTATTGCAACATCCTATAGTGATAAATCAAACTCCCTTTCTAGACTATACTATCCATGATGGTTGGCTCTACAAACTCAACCATGTGTGTCATAGTCTAGGCATTGCCACATCCTACAGTAATCAATCAAAATCCCTTTTAAGACTATACTATCCATGATGGTTGGCTCTGAAAGCTCAACCAACTATGTCTGCCACAGTGTACAAATCGTCTTATTCCCATCCATGAAGCACATACATCTTCATGCAAAGAAAGGAAATTTCAACACAACCAAGATCATTCTCAATCTCCAGCACCACTTCTATTGGTATACTTTGCCCAAACAAATGGAGAAATTCATTTGCACTTGCTCTCTATGTTCCCAAAGTAAGTCATTCAATCACAAACATGGTCGTTACCATCTTTTACCAATTCCCTCATGTCCTTGAGAATCGATTTCCATGGACATTTTTAGTGGGCCTACCTACCACTCTCCACAAACACAATGTTATTTGGGTGGTCATGTGTCTTTTTCTAAGATGACCCTCTTTATCCCTTGTCACAAGACTCTCTCTGTTGCTCAAACCACAAACCTCTTTTTCCATCATATTTGGCCCCACTTTGGATTTCCTAGTAGCAGTATTTCTAATAAGGACTCTCATTTTTTTTAGTACCTTTTGACATACTTCCTGGTCTTTATTGGGTTGTCATCATCAATTTGTTGTCGTCTTTCACCCCAAACTAATGTACAAACAAAAGTTGTCAATGGTACTCTAGTCCACTCCCTTCACAATTATTTTGCTAAAAATAAACAATAGGACTCCTATCAAAATATTATCCAACATAGTCACAATCGAACCACACTCCACCGGTTTCTCACCCTTCGAAGTTTGATTTGGGTTTCAACCCCTTGCGCCCTCTAAGATGTCCCTTACTCTCACTCTTAAGTCTACATATAAACAAGAGCAACAATCAACTCAACATTTTATCCACAACTTAGATCAACGCCACACTCAAGTAGCAACAGTCTTGCAAGCAACACAAAAGCGTGCAAATCAAAGGCATGATAAGCAACACACACCCTTGTTCTTTCAACCAAGAGATCATGTGTGATTCTTACTAAACAAACATTGTTTTAAAGGCCAACATAATAAGTTATACCCACTGCGATATGGCCACTACACTATTTTGAAATGCATTAGAGTGTACATATCACCAAGACTTGCCTTCACAGTTCAACATCCACAATGTGCTTAATGTTAACAACCTTAAGTTGTTTGAAACACATCTCCTTGAAAAACAATCACAATTAATAATTAATCATCCAATGGATAATATTCCAAATTTTCAACCTCCTCTACTCACTGATAACATTCTCGACTCCAAGACCAAAACCACTCACCAACAACAATATATTTTGTATCTTGTGGATAGTAACATACAAACTCCAACTAAAACCAAATGGATGTCTACATAGACATTGAAGCAGACATTTCCTCATTTTCTAATGGAATCAAGGATGCTTCCAAATATAAACAAAGAGAATTTGGACCACCAAAAAGGGTATACCCCTTCCTTGGCCACTCATGATGAAGAAGGCACTCCGTAATAAATGTTTAATAATTTATTTTTGCTTTAACAATTTCTATTGTAAACATCTTCACTTCAACAATTTATATTGTAAACAGCTTTGCTTCAACATTTTCTATTGTAAATAACTAATGACAAAAAACAAAACAAAAAAGTTGCCTTGATTATAAAAGACATTCCACTCTCACTCAATAGAACTGAAGGTCATTTTTTAAATTTTCTCACTTATCATTTATTCTCTATTTCCCTCTCCTTTTATCTCTATTCTTAAATAGCACATGGAATTTTCTGGTTGAGTTCCAAATCTGCATATATATCAAACCAACAAGTCAATCATGATCATTATTGTTCAAATTAGATAATCACTACCTCACATGTATTTTATTGTTATTTAGGGAACTTGAAATGCATTTCGCATAAAAAATCATTCATAGATAATTTTTGGGGTTACACCATGAACTTTCTTGTTTGATCTACTTTACAATGTTTTTGATGTAGACAAAGAGACAAACTTAAGATTTTGTACAAATCCCATAGCAATTACAACCAATGATGCATCTCAATTGATCAACAATGAGTGGAAAATTTGGCTTTGAAATCCAATTCACTAATGTTGAAATATTGTAACTTCGAAGAATATTCTAATTATATTTGAATTATTATTTTATAGATCAAATTTCCTTTTGCGAATTGATCATGTCAAGGCTTGTATAAGATCAAATCCCATCAAAGATTGGTCAAACAACATTGTATAGTGGTATTAGTAAAGTCGGCCCCTAGTACTTATAAAGTGGTTTTAACCACTACTAGGAGAAGTCGACCCCACTAAGTGAAAAAACATAACCCTAAAACCTCATCAACTAGTATTTATATGTGAGGATGGTGCCTCACTCTTACACACTCACACTTACTCATAGAGTGTGCATATCTTGAAGGCAATTGCAATTGTAGGAAGAAGGAGAAAAGAGGTGCATGCTCAATCTTGGTTTATTCTTTTGGTGTTTTGGTCTTAATCTTGGCATTGTATTGGCAATCTATTATTGAGAAAGTTTTTGTTGGGTTTTCTTCCCCACGAGAGTTTCCCAAGATAAAATGTTGTGTACTTTGTGATTGTATTTCTTTCAGTGATCCTTTTTACGTTGTTGTTTTGGAAATGCATTGAATGCTCATGTAATTTGAAAATAATCTAATAAAAACAATAAAAACTTAACATGGTATCAAAGCTTTTGATTGAATAGAGCATCTTTCACTAGGTATCTAAACGTCAATGTTGTCATACAAGAAAATTAAGGATTTTTACTAAAGATGATTTTTTGACCAAAAACTCTCTTGGGAAGTGCTCTTTGCCCTAACACATTTTTTCTCAACTAGAGCAAACTTTTTCAATGGCCATATTCTCTAGCCCTAGTTTTCACTGATATCAAAAAACCAAAACCAATACCAATACCAAAAATACCTGTCCAAAATTGCACAAGTCAAATATCAAAGAATAAAACTTTGAAATTTCTTAAACAATGAACTCTAGCAAACTCACCTTATAGCCCAATGCATCTCCTGGTAAGCTCAATTTCAATTTTTTAGCATTTTTATTTTCTAGTCATTTTCTTAGTTCCAAGTCAAGATATCTACAAGCACCAAACTTGTTAACAAGCTATAAAAGATGTGAAAAAAAATTGTGCCAGGAATTACAGAATTGGACTCTTTCTTGAAAAGAATAACCTTGCAAAATTCATAATAAAAAAATGTACTAAAACTCAAAAAAAATGCAGCCAATGAAAAGTACAAGAANAAAAAAAAAAAAAGTGGATTCCATTAAAGACCACTTGATCCCTCAAGTGTCTTTTAAAAATACTCCAAAAAATGCTTGATACCCTAGAGACAATTGGAAACAACTTAAATGAAGTTGAACTTGTGATGACAACTCTTAATAATCTCACAAGACCTTGGAATGCCTTCATCCAAATTATTTGTGCAAAAAAAAATAAACCTTTTATTTGATAGTTCACGAAAAGAATGTGTTCCAAAAAAAGCAAGAATGACCAACCAAAAAGCTATTCTATTAAGAGATGAAAATCAAACCCTATCTAGTCATGCTAAGGGTGGAAAAAAATAAATCATTTTCAAAAATAGACCCACTTTCATAAAGAATTTCATTCCCCAAAGAAATTCCAAAAATCTCATAAAGAGTTAACTAAAAAAGAGATTGAAAATTATGTTTTGTTTTTTGCCCTCACAAGATCTGTGACATCTAAAGAGGATACTTGGCTCATAGATAGTAATGTCTCTAAAACACATGATGAGTCAAAAAAACATTATCTCTAACCTTACAAAAAAGAACTTCCCCTAAAAAGTTTCACTTAAAAATAATTATCAATACCCTATCAAAGAAACAGGAAAATCCACTTACAAACTCAATTCAAGAACTCCAATAAAAATGAAGGATGTACTATATGTTACCAAAATTGACAAAGAACTCATTTTCTATTTCAATGTTTGATAAAAAAGATTTCAAGGTTGTATTCATAAATGGTGAAATTATTATGTAATCTAAAGAAAAAAATATAAAAGATGCAAATGGTTATTGAAACAAAAAAAGTGATTTGTACAAAAATTAAAAAATCACTCAAATGTAGCCTTGACTCACTCTACTAAAAGTCCTTGTGAACTTTGACATAGAAAACTAGCTTACATCAATTACAAATCATTACCATATGTAAGCAAAGTAAAGACTATGATTCATGATTAAAATCTTCCAATGCACTTATGCACTAAAAAACAATATATGTCGAAAACAAATTATCTCATAATGCACTTGGATTCAAAACTTTCAAAGAAATGTTCACAAAAAAACTCAAAATATTTGGTTGTCTAATGTTTGTACACATTCCAAAAAATAAAATAAAATACACAAGTTGAATCCCTTCAAAGAACATATATATATTTGTTGGATATTGAGGTCTCTAAAAACTTCAAATTTACATACCAAGTTACCAACATATTGAAACCAACAAAAATATACCATTTAATGAAGATGCAATACTCAAAAGCTCTAGGAAATGTCAAACTTAAAATTATATGAAAGAAAAACATAGAGCTCCCAAAGTTGCAAAACCCATGAAAAAAGTTAGTTACTCTTATTAATGAAATTCCAAAATATCATAATATGATAGAATCTCAAAAACCTCTACATATGACAATCTCTCACAAGAGCAAGCTAGCTTGGACAAAAATACCTATTCAAAATGCAAAGAAATATGGTGCCCCAAAAACACCCATGAAACAAAGCAAAAAATCTAAACCATTCTCCAACTATACAAACTTGATATGTGATCCCATAGAACATAAAAACCCATTTTATTTGAATAGTTCATTCAAAAAAAAAAATGAATGGATGTCATGACAA
>SNQJ01S0004567.1:357452-413240 GCA_010110895.2 Picea sitchensis
ATAGAGTTTATCCTTATAAATATTGGTGATTCACTAAGTAAGACCTTGGACGCGAATATTTCCTTCCAATCCAGTATTTGTCAAAAAATTGCCAAGGTTTTCGTTGAGATTGGCATTGCACTTGGGTTGTCAGAGGTTCTAGAAACTTATGTTGGTTCTTATGCTTTTAATTAGATGTTATTGGACTATGAAAGATTATCATTCCACTGCTTAAGACGTCATCTCTATGGTCACATCACCAAGGACTATATGTTTCCTTTTACTCCAAGGATTTGGAAGAAGAAACAGAACTGGAAAAAGGCACTTGTCAACTCTCAACCAGAGCTTCCTAATTTAGGGTTAAATCATAATCCTTCAAATCCCAAGGGTTCTCTAGGGTGTCCTTCATGTGCGGTGTCTAAGAAAAAAGATTCAGAGTCTCTTCCATAACCCCGGAAAACTCTGATCGATAAGTTGGGGAGTTCCAACCTTGTGACAAGATAGAGAATGCCACTTAAGTTGATGATTTGGATCTGATATTGTATCCTTCAACCATCTGTAATCCCTCTCTCTTGCACTGTGTCGATTATGCTCCTAGACTCAATTTATTGGGGTTGGTTCTCTAATGGGTCAGGGTGGGTTGGAGTTTAGTCATGGTCTTCTATCCTCTAAGCAACTTAGCCCAATTTATATGTAGCCCAAAGGCGTTGCTAAAGACTTGTAGAATGTTTTTGATTTCTCGCCATTCATGTTTAGAGTCATTGGTGAGTATCAACACATCGTCTACGAATAGGCGGTGAACGATATTTATCAGCCTTGAAACTTTTACACCTGTCAAAATCCCTTGAGACTGACCATGTTTAAGAAGAATATCCAGGCCTTCCATGACTAAAATAAATAGAAGAGGGGAGAGAGGGCAACCCTGTCGCAAGCCTCTTCCACTGTGGAAGAAAGGAGAGGCTTCTCCATTGACCAAAACCGAGAAGGTGGCACTCAAGACACAACCCATGATCCAATTGATGGAAATCAAACTGAAACCAGTTTACACCAGGATCAACCGTAGAAAATCCCAATCAATGCAATCAAAGGCCTTTTTTAGATCTAATTTAAGGATAAATGCCTTTGATTTTTTTGCTTTTATACTGTGAAGACATTCTTGCGTTGTGCCTATTGCATCAAGGATATGTCTGCCTTTAAGGAAGCCCAATTGTTCACTTGACAAAGATCGTGAAAGAACCGGCTTTAGACGATTGGCGATAATTTTTGTAATCAGTTTATAGCACAAATTACAGAGAGATATAGGTCTATAATCTCCAAATGAATTTGGGTTGTTTTCTTTCGGAATCAATGTTAGAAAAGTTGAATTTATAGATCCTGAAACTCTTCCCCGAAGTTTGGCGTCTTTAACCAAGTCAAGAAGCTCTGCACCAATGAGATCAAAGTAATGGAGAAAGAACTCGACGGTCCAGCCGTCCGGTACGGGGCTTTTGTCAGATGCAAAAGATTGGAGAACATTTCTCATCTCATGTAGGGAACAGGGTCTGTCCATAAGGCGAATGTCCTATGTTGTAGTCATATGGGGAAAGAGACTTTCCATTCTAATATAGTCCAGGAGCGATGGATCAGATCTAGCCCCATAAAAAGTTTTGAAATGTGTAGTGGCTACTAATTTTAGAGNTTCTATCCTCTAAGCAACTTAGCCCATGGTTATCAGCATGGGTGAAATGCCTCCTTAGAAGTTAACATGACTTGATTTTTGAAATCAAGAAATATAGTTATCTGTCAAAGACGCCTCTCTCCTCGTCACTAAGGACAAGGTCAATATGTTAGTCAAGGAATATAACAAAGTTCAAGTATCCTTGCAAAAGGCTAAATCTCTTCATGCATTTTCTTCGTAAGGGGTATCTCAGTTTGATTTCTCTTATGGGAAGGGACATTGCAATAGGATGAGGATAGTATTGAAAATGAAAGGACTTCAACCTCAATAAATAGGTAAGACTTGAGGCCTGGAAGAGGTGATAGGGGAATCTTGGTTGAGCCCTTGGAGGAAATATTTGGTCTAGGGCTGAATTATAATAAGTATATTTTCAATCCCTCTGTTGGTAAAAAATATTATCTTCAACATGTGCAGTTAAGAGCAGTGAAGGAAACCAAACAGGGAAAATAGAAGTATATCTATGGGGTTGTTAGAGTGGAGAAAACCTTGATTCAATCCTCAAAATGATTATTATACCCTTAAATGTGAGGGGTTTGGATAGTAACCCAAAGAGAGTAGCCTTGGCTCAATGCGTAGAATTACAAAACCCATATACAATTTTACTTGGGTGAAGTAAAAGAAATTATCAATTTTGTGGGCAGGTTTATGAAGGATTGGTATCTTTTAGTGATAGACACTAAGGGCCTCTCTTCGGGTCTCTTGACTAGTTGGAGGAATTCATCTTTATTTCTAAAATCCACTTTGGTTGTTTCAGTTATATGGATGAAATTTCAAATCAAGGAACTAGATTTGAAGCTGTCAATTGTAAATGTTTATGGCTTTATGAACACAAACAACCTGTTTGGGACAATTTTTCCTCTTTGGAATATATCCACCATGAAAATGTTGTCATTGGAGGAGATATGAATTTCACATTGAATCATGTTGAGGTTTGGGGTTAGTCCTCAAGAGTGTAAATTTTAAACCTTTTACAGTAATGCAATGCACACATAGATTCTTTAAAAAAAAAAGAACACAATCGCAATCACACATATACATAGATTTACACTAGAAAACCAAACCAGGCAAAACCAACAACTTGTTTAGAGTTGCATCTCTAATTTTTATTCATCATCCAACTTTGTTGTTTACAATACAATATATATAGGATCCTTCTGCATCCAATGCCCCTAACCCATGGACCCAGATTAAACTACAACCCTAATTCCATAATTAGAAAACCATGGGATGAAATACCATGCACCACTAAACCGCCAAAGGTGAAAACTGTGTGCTGAAAAACCGCAAAAAAATGAACACAAAAACTGCCAAAAAATATTTGGGGGCTGTCGCCCCCCTTATAACACTCCACTATGCCCAATACAACGAATCATGTGTGGGGTTGTTCATGCAAAGAATATAACACATACCCAACAAAGAGTAGATTTATGGCATATTTCTTTCTTTGTAAGATTGAAGAAGTTGATCTAATAGATATTGATCCAAGGAAATTGGTGCCTACCTAGAACAATAATAAGAATAGTGGGATTGAAATTTTTAAATGGTTGGACCATTTTCTTATCTCTGAATCTCTTATGTATGTGGTGCTCAATATGAGGTGTTGGGTGGATACAAGGGGACATTCATACCATTTTCCAATTCTCTTTCAGATGGATGGAGGGGGACCCAAAGCCACTCACCCCCTTTAAACTTATTGCAATGCGATTAAAGGCTCTATAATTTCAAGGATTGGTAAGGGAATGACAAGGTTAGAATGAATCTTCAAGGGAAAGAACTAGTGCACAATTGGAAAACTCCCTCAAGAAAATAAAAAAGGCAATCAAGCCTAGGATCCTAGCCAAATTTGAAGCGAGGGAGAAATATATGAAAGAATCAAAGCTCAAATGAGTGAGATTTGTGACCAAAATATTAATGGGGTTTTTGAAGAGCTTAAGAGTGGGTTTAAGGGTTTAGACTTAAAAAAACACATTATTTCACCCAAAGAGAAGTTGAATGACATCGAAAGAGCGAAGCGATCTAGCTCAAATGTGGAAATGAAAACAAGGAGTTTTTTCATTGATTTGCAAAATTCAGGAAGCAAGTTAATACAATATCGGAGATGGAGTATGGTCAGGTGTTTCTCCGGTCTTGCAAACCTAGGGACTAATCACTTTCGCAAGATATATAAGGAGTAGGTTCATGTGGATATGGAGGTGGTTCTGAAAATTGTCTCTACTTTTCTAAGTCTAGTTTATGAGGAGGATAATTCGATGATTAATGAGGAGGTGTTCAGAGGGGAATTATTGTCGATATTATCCTCTTTCAAGAAAGACAAGATCCCAAGTATAGATAGTTGACTAGAATTTCTTCAATTCATTAGAATGTGATCTATTAAGGGTCATTGAGGAGGTGAGCTCCAATGGAAAAATTCATAACACCTTCAATTCAGATTTGTTAACCTTAATTCCAGAAAGGGATAAGCCTATATCATTTGATGATTTTCAATCAGATTCTTTATAAAATGTTGTCTACAAGATCATAGCAAAAGTTTTGGCTTCGAGGATAAAGAGGATTTTCTCTAAGGTTATTTTCCAAGAACAATTTGGGTTTCTCGAGGGTAGACAAATTTGCGAAGTTATGGGATTGGCCTAGGGGGGATTACACTCAAGTAAATTGAAAAACCCTTTGGCTCAGGTGCTAAAGTTGGATCTATCAAAAATGAGATGGATGTATTTAAGGTTGGTTTTGTTGCAAGTTGGTTTTATTGCAAATTGGTTTCAACTTGTTAGTGGTAAAGTGGATGATGGGTTGCATCTCCTCTATCTCCTTCATGGTCCTTATCAATGAGTCAATGCATTCTTTTTTCAATCCCACTTGAGGCCTTAAACAAGGTTGTTTTCTTTCACAGTTCTTGTTTCTGATTGTAATATAAGGTTTAAATAGAGTTGTAATGGCGGAAAATAATTCAAGAGTCCAAAAAGGTGTCAATATTGGAGGAAATTTGTTTTTCTCATATCTTTCTTTTGTGGATGATTGTAAGATACCAAATCTATTATAATAGATGAAAAATAAAATATTACATAGAATAACAATGAAACAACACAATAGATGAAAGCTCACCACCAAAATAATACTTTTTTTGATAGGAAACAATGTTCACTTGCCTCTTCAAGGGGGAAACCTCCAACAGAGCAGTGCTCTATTACAATAATTCTCAAGACAAAACTTCTCATGACTCCTACTCTTATTTATACTAATTCTATCTTTTAAACATCATTCTAGAGGAAGATCCTTCTAGAAGCGGAAGCTTCTATTAGGTATTCTTACATTGACCTATTCTGATTTATTAAATAGGTTGTATTGACTAATGTTAGCCTTTTATTACATGGAAATGTATTACTCTATCTACATGAGGGGTTAGGGAGGTTAGGTCCCTAACATGCCCTCCCTCTCGAAAAAGAGCCTTGTCCTCAAGGCTTGAGATGAGGAAACTATTGCAGAATGGTAGTCGGCTCCCAAGTGGCTTCTTTGGGAGTTGTATCTTTCCACTTCACTAACACTTCCTTGATGGTGCGCTAATGGAGACAACACTTGCATTGGTCCAAGAATTCTTATGGCTGAAACCAAATGGAACCTTATTCATACAACTCATGGAGTCTGGTTTGGGTTTGTGATCCAGGCGGATATCGGTGGCCACCCACCTTTTTCGACTGGCTCAAAACAGTTTTTTGGCAATTTACTATTTTTAGCAGGTTTTAACTTCCGGGGCCATTTTGAGGGCGTAAATGAAGGTTTTTTGAGATCAAGGTTCTCAAAGATATCTAAAGGCATGATTGAGCCCCCAAAATGAATCTCCTCAATGATACCTTTCCAACGAGCTATCATACGCCTAAAACGGAGATCGTATGCAAAAGTTACGACCCCGAGAAGTTGATGTACTAACTTACCCAAACGAGGCCCACATGACTTTTGGCGCTTCATCTCCTAGTGTTAGGTTTTTGGATGTCTAGGGTTTTTGGCATTCTTGTTTATTGTAAAAAGGCCTTCAAAGCCTCATTGTAATCATCTTCTTGCGAATGTGAGTAGCTGTCACATCTCTTCTCAGAGATAAGCTGCCACCATTCTATCGAGTCTTTCACTCTGTATTTTACAGTCTCTGTACATTTATTTCATTAATAGAAATAGTGTATTACTGTATATCTATGTTTATGGTTTCATCTCTGATACATTTATGTTATATTATTGAATATTTGTGATATCTCTGTGCATTTATTTATTATATCTCCGATCTCATTTCGTGTCGAAAATAATCCAGATCAGTTTGCCACTTAACACCAAACACCTTCTTTAAGCATGAGACATGAAAAACATGATGGAGCTTAGAATTATTGGGCAAAGCTAAATGGTAAGCCACCTGAACCACTTGCTTGAGAATTGTATAAGGACAAAAAAATTTGGGAGCAAGCTTCTGACAATGGTATGTTTTGAGTGAAGTCTGCTGATAGGGTTGCAAACGAAGAAACACCTAGTACCCTTCAATAAATTATTGTTTGAAATGACCTTGATCTGCTTGTTGCTTCATGCAATTTTGAGCCATGGACAAATTTGTTTTGAGACTGCAGAGAATGGCATCATGAACTGCAAGATTTTTGTCAACCTCATGAAACTTTGATACACATGGCATGTAGGAGAGAACCGATAGTGGATTTTTTCCATAGATTGCTTCAAAAGGATTCATGTGAGTAGTTGTATGGTAAAATGTGTTGTACCACCATTCAATGAGGGGTAACCACTGACTCCACTTATTATGTCGTTTAGATGCAAAACACCTCAAATATGTTTCCAAACACTTGTTGACAAATTCAGTTTGGTCATCAATTTAGGGATGATAGGTAGTGCTGAGATGCAATTGGGTGCCCTGGAGATAGAAAAATTATTGCCAAAAATTGTTGGTAAAAGTGGTATCGTGGTCAGAGACAATAGAATGAGGCATGCCATGAACCTTGAAGATATCATCGATAAACATTTGAGCCACTATGGAGGCTGTGAATGGGTGTTGGAGAGCACATAAATGAGCATATTTGGAAGACGATCAACTACCACCATGATGACTGATTTATTGCTTGATTTAGGTAATCCAACAATCAAATCCATAGAAATATCCTTCCAAATAGCCGACGAAATCGGGAGTGTTTGGAGTGTTCCATGGGTATTGACTATTTCTTCCTTATTCCATTGAAAAACATCACATTCAGCCACAAAGGTGTGTATGCCCTATTTCATACCATCCCCCCAAAAAAGAGCATTTCACCCTTTCATAGGTTTTGGTGAACCCTGAATGCCCTATTGTGGGGGAAGCATGAAGTTCTGAAAGCACCTGAGATTTAAGTTGTGACTATTTGCTGAGATACTGATGAAACTTGTAGCGAAGCTTGTTATTGTGCCAAGAGTACCTTGGATAAATTGGAGAATTGGCTTTCAATTGTTGGATAAGGCCATAAATTTTGGGGTCTTGCAGCCATTCCTGATAAGAAGCTTGGAGCCAATCTAGTACAATGAAGGAGAGAGAAAAAAGGGATCCTCCGTCTTCATAATTCTGGGAAAGAGCGTCAACAACCACATTTTATTTTCCCTTCTTGTAAATTATCTCGTAATCATATCCAAATATCCTAGTGACCATTTTTTCCTACTCTCGGGAGGAAATGCGTTGTTCTAGAAAATGCTTGAGGCTTTGATGATCGGGTTTAATTTGGAAGCATTAGACCAATAGATAAGGATTCCATAGATCCACAACATGTAGAATAACCAACATTTCCTTTTCATAGATTGATTGGACAAAATGACACTCCAAAAGTTGTTTGTTGGTGAAATACATTGGTCGTCCTTCTTGAATGAGAACTGCACCAATTCCTTTCCCGGATGCATCACATTCTAGGACAAAAGTCTTTTTGAAGTCAGGAAGGGTCAAGAAATGCATTGTGCACATAGACTCTTTCAAATCATGGAATGCTTGATCAGCTCCATGAGTCCAATTGAAAGAATTCTTTTTAAGGAGAGCAGTGAGAAGGGTTGCAATTTTTCCATAGTTGTTAACAAATTTGTGATAATAGCCCGTTAAACCTAGAAAACCACGCAAAATCTTGAGAGTTTTAGGCCAATCCTGCATATCTTTAATTTTATTAGGATCCACCCTGACACCATCCTTTCCAACAATATGACCCAAATACTCCACTTTTGACGATCCAAAGGCACATTTAAATTGTTTGAGGAAAAGTTGGTGTTGAGAACTGAGATGGAAAACTTGATCCAAATGGGAAATATGGGTTGTCCATGTTTTACTATAGATGAGAATATCATCAAATAAAACTAATACAAAATGATGGAGAAAATGACGAAAGACATGATTCATGAGACTTTGGAAAGTGGAGGGGGCATTACATAGGCCAAAGGGCATGACCAAGAACTCATAGTCGCCCCCATGAGTTCGAAAGGTTGTCTTGGGAATGTCAGTCTCTTTCATATGTATCTAGTGGTAACCAGAATGAAGATCAAGTTTAGTAAAGTAGCGAACACCACTCAATTCATCCAATAGATCATCAATGATCGAAATTGGAAACTTGTCTTTGATGGTGAGTTTGTTGAGAGCACAAAAGTCGGGACACATGTGCCACGTGCTTTCTTTTTTTAGGACCATGACCATAGGAGAAGAATAGGGGGTTGGTACTATGGCGAATGACACCCGTGTCGAGCAATTCTTGAACAATTTTCTCAATTTCATTCTTCTGGGCAAAGGGATGATGATACAGGCAGACATTGGGAGGAAGACTTCCCGGAATTAGAGGAATGGAATGATCATGAACACCGCAGGAAGGGGGAAGGCCATGGGGAGTGGAAAAATAGTGTGGTGTTTGGAAATTATAGATTGGAGGTCGGGATGCACAGATGGTGTCTCAAATGCTTGAATGACATTGAGTTGGGAAATAATGTTGGACTGGCCCTTTTTTAGGAGCTTTTCCATTCGATGTGAACTGATGATCTCAAGGGAGCATGTTGTGATGCCTTGGAACTTATACTATTGGTCGTATTGTTGAAATTGCATGGTCAATTCCTTAAAATCCATGAGGATGGGACCGAGAGTGCATAACCATTTTGCACCTAAAACAATGTCACAACCATCCATGTCGATAGAGAACATATGAGATTTCATGTTGTACTGGCCAATTTGGAGACGCACATTTTCACTACACCCCCCACATTTCATGGAACCTCCATTGGCAATCATGATTTGAAATTTGTTGAATACATGGATATAGAAAAGGGTTTCTTGAGCAATGCATCGATGAATGAAATTATGAGTGCTACCACTATCAATTAGGATGATGACATTCTGGTTTTTAATGTAGCCAATTAGCTTGAGGGTTTGGGGAGTAGAGAAGCTAGTGAGTGCAATTAAGGAAATGACATGTTCAACTTCTGGTGGATTAGATGGCGAAGTGATAAGATTTGGATCAGGTTACTCGGTTGCATGAGAAGCCTCGATCTTGTCTTCAACAACATCCTTAGAGATGGCCATGAACAACTTTTGTTCCTTACACTTGTGGCCCGAAAAATATTTTTCATCACAATTATCACAAAGACCTTTGAGTTGGCATTCAACCATTTCTGCCCTAGTTAATTTTTGGATCTTGAGCGGGATGGGATGATGGGAAGGAGTGGAAGTGTGAGGGCGCGGAGGGAAAGAAGGTTTGCGGTGTTGGGAAAAACAACTTGTTGAGCTTCCTTGGAAGGTTGAGTAGCTTCCAACCAAGTCTGGGGTAAAGTCATGAGGACTTGGGCTCGAATGTCATCCTTGAGGCCACTGATAAAGCATTCTCAGAAATAAGTATCAGACATGGCCTTTATTTTGAAAGCTAATTACTCAAGTGTAGCTATAAACTCTTCCACTATACTTGATTGTTTCAATTTGGTCAGAGGACTGAGGGAGTGTGTATCAGTGTAAAAATCGACATAACGTTCAGCCACAAACTAGGTCCAAGCCACATATCCTTGGCGTGATTTGCAACACCATTTCCACCATTGCCAATGTTCAGGGTCCAAATAGAGGACACTGTAACAAAGTTTGGCCAAGTCATCAATGATGCCATGCAAGTTGAAGTAGTGTTCCATTTGAGTGACCCAACCAATGTGATATGAGCCATCAAATTTGTTCACCTCCACTCGTGGAAGATGCAGATCACAATGAAAAGGATTGGACTAAAACTATTGGGAATTGGAGGAAGTGATACCTTCGAGGTTAGAAGGTTGATCAGATGAGGAATGAATTCCATAAATGGGTAGTTTTTCCAGGACCTTGGTAGAAAATGTGTCAATTTGAGACTCAAGGTGGGATTCAAGTTGGCTGGAAAGGTGGGAATTGATGTCCTTCTTCAATTCCTCTTTCAGGTGGTCCATTTTGGACTCAATGTGGGTAGCTATGCGGTTTTCAAGGTCTTGGTTGTGAGTGTTGGCAATGGTGAGGGGAAAACATAGGAAGAGGTGGGAAAGAAAGGTGGGTGAAAAGATCGAGTGGATCCACGAAAAAAACAAGGCTAAGAAATGGTAGGTATCACTGTGTTCAGGATGAAAAGAGGAGTCCAATGGAATAGGTCCCAAGTAGGGGTGTCGGAAAGGGGGTTGGGACCATGGGGAAAAAAAGGCTAAAAATTGATAGGTATCACTGCGATCGGGATGAAAAGAGGAGTCCAATGGGATAGGTCTCAAATAAGGGTGCGGGCAAGCCCCATACTTTTTTTTTACTCCTGTGGAGTTATACTCTGATCTCAAGAATATTGCAGTGTTGAAAGGCCCAAATTCTTAACAGGAAAAAATGTGTAGTAATTTTGTAACTAGAATGCAGGAGGTAAAGTTGCATGGCAATAGATCTTGTCTATTATGTTTATGTCCCAAGGATTAGGGTATTCAGGGTTTCTACAAACAAGGGTTTGCTCTATTCTATAGCTCTCCGATATACGTGCGAGGTCAAACATTAATACTTGGCCCAATATCTCAAGGCACCAACTGAGGATCATTCTAGAGGAAGATCCTTCTAGAAGCGGAAGCTTGTATTAGGTATTCTTACATTGACTTATTCTAATTTATTAAATAGGCCTTATTAACTAATGTCAACCTTTATTACATGGAAATATATTATTCTATCTATGTGAGGGGTTAGGGAGGTTAGGTACCTAACAATGATGTTGTTAGGGACCTAACCCCTCACGCAACTATAGTAACATGTTTTCCATGTAATAAAGGTTGGCATTAGTTAATCATGCCTACATATATTTTCCATGTAATAAAGGTTGACATTAGTTAGTAATGCCTATTTAATAAATGTGAACTAGTCAATGTAAGAAGACCTTGTAGAAGCTTATGCTTCTAGAAAGATCTTCCTCTATAATGTTCTTTAGAAGATAGAATAAGTATAAATAAGAGTAGGAGGTATGATAAAGCTTGTTTTGAGAATTATTGTAATAGAGATTTTCTCCATTGGAGGTTTCCTCCTCGAAGAGGCAAGTGAACGTTGCTTTCTTTGAATAAAGGTATTATTCCTGGTGTTGCTTGTCTCATATTTTGTTGTTCCATTGATGTCTGTTGAATATTCTTGTTTCTGCATATTATATTACATATGGTACCTTGCAAGTTGTATTAGAGCACTTTCCTTGGTAGGAATTGTGGTTTCAAAATGTTTTTCCTAGGGTAGAGACATATACTACCAACGTCTTAAAAGAACAAAGATTTGTTGCTCAACAGGTAAAATTGTGGTGGGGAAGACTACACAGAGTCGATGCAATTAGATGCAAGCGATCTCCGGTTGCCTAGAAACCAAATTTTCTCACTTGTTGTAAAACTGCATAACCCTACATTGAGGTGCCCCTCGGTGCCGCACATCAACATGTCGTACACAACCTCACTCCGTGGCTGTATATATCCAAGAGTCCCTAGGTCTCATGAAGAGCCAACCCCTAGATCAACCAATCAGAGTCCCCTAGGTCTCATGAAACCAACCCTAGATCAACCAATCAATTGCCTAGTTGTTGTAGTAACGCTGAGAATAGTACTCGAGAAGATACTCTCTAATACCTCGATAATCGGGCACTACGACTAAGGATACAATCGAGCCTCCTTAGTTGGTGCCCTGAATATTGGACCGAGTACTATTTTTCGACCCCACATGTATATCTAAGAGATATAACACAAGGAAAACCCTTGTCCATAGGCACCCTACAAACCCTAACTTGGGGGGAACATACCAGAAAAGGAAAAGAAAGGATATTTTGTCCACACAACCTTGCCTCTTGTATTATGGTTGCGAAATTACTACACATTTTATTTTTTTCTGTTAAGAATTTGGACATTTTGACACTGCAGTATTATTCAAGACCGAGTATAACTTCGCGGGAGTAAAAAGAATGTTTGGGTCCTGCTTGCACCCTTATTTGAGACCTATCTCATTGGATTCGTCTTTCCTCCCTAATCATTGTGATACCTATCATTTTAAACCTTTTTTCTACCCTGTGGACCCATACCCTTCCCGACACCCTTATTTCCCACTTATCCCATCGACTTCCTGTCATTGCCCTGATCATAGTGGTATATATCACTTATCTGATTTTTTTTTTATGGACCCACCCCTCATCCCCTCATGTCTCCCACCCACCAAGAAGAAACCAATCAGAAACTAAGCACTGACCTTACTGCCCATCAAGCTAAAGTACATAATCACATTCTTGTCATTCATGCCAAAATGGATCACATCCAAGAACAACTCAGTAACCAAATTGTTGAAGTCAATTCCACTCTCCAACAATTCATGAACAAATTCCAGGGCCCTTCCTCCTATGACCCACCTCTCTATATTGAAGGTGTTGACTCTAACCAACCTTTGGACTCTTGTTCCAACTCCCTACCTCATGACCCTCGTCTTCCCCAAGTCAAGGTGAACAAATTTGACGGCTCTAATCCAAAAGCCTTGGTTACTAAAATGAAACACCATTTCTCTCCCTCTGTGGAATTACTGATGATTTGACCAAGTTTCGTTACATAATTCTCTATTTATTCTGGAACGATGGCGATGGTGGCAGAGGCACAGAAATGCACGCCACGAGTATGTTGCTTGGAAACAGTTTGTTGCTAAGTTATATGAACATTTTGAGACAGACACCCACCATTTAGGATGTCTGACCAAGTTGAAATAGTGGAAGATTTTATCATTTCCTTTGAACAGTTGGATTTTTGAACGGAGGGCATGACAGATGCCTTATTCTAGGAATGCTTTATCAGTGGCCTCAAGGATGAAATATGGGCCCAGGTCATCATGGCTCACCCTCAGACTTCGTTAGAAGCAACTAAACATTCCAAGGAAGCACAATAGGTCATCTTGGTCTAGAGCAGAAAACCCACTTTTGTTCCCCACCCAAAACCCACCACCCCTGCCCCTGAGGCCCCTCCTCTCAACGTCCAAAAATTAACATGGACGAAAATGGTTGAATACCAACTCAAGGGTCTTTGCTACAATTGTGATGATAAATAATTTCTCGGGCACAAGTGTAAATAACATAAACTTTTTATGGCCATTTTGAAAGGATTTTTTTGATGAAAAGGTTGAGGTTTCACCTGAAGTAGAGCTACCCAAAATAGATGATCTTATGCCACCCTATCATCCTCTTGAAGTTGAACCAATGATTTCACTAAATGCTCTCACTAGTTTTTCTTCTCCCCAAACCATCAGATTGAGTTGTTAGATTAAGTACGGGAAATTCATCATCCTAGTTGACAACAACAACACTCATATTTTCATTCATCACTGCCTTGCTTAAGAATTCAATTGCTATATCTTTACTGTCAACAATTTTCAAATCATGATTTACAATGGTGGTTCCAAGAAATGTGGGGGGCGTTGTGAAAATGTGCGCCTACAAATTGGTTAGTATAACCTGAAATCTCACATGTTTTCTATTGACATGGGTGGTTGTGACATTATGCTTGGTGTTGAGTGGTTAAGTACTCTTGGCCCCATCACCATGGATTTTAAGTACTTAACCATGCAATTCCAACAGGAAGGACAACAATATAAATTCCAAGGTATTACAATAGGGACTCTAGAGATGATTAGTTCCCACCGCATGGAAAAGTTACTCAAAAATGGTCATTCTGGCATCATTTCCCAACTCCATTCCATTCGAGAAGTTGAGACACCCTTGGTACACCCTGACCTTCAAGTGATCCTTTCCCACCATCCCACTAGTTTCCAAACTCCACAGGTTCTTCCCCCCTCCCGCGGAGACCACGACCATTCCATTCCTTTAATCTCAGGCAATATTCCTCCCAATGTTTTCCCTTATCGTCATCCATTTGCTCATAAAAATGGAATTGAGAAAATTGTCCAAGAATTTTTAGAAGCGGGTGTTATCTGTCCCAATGCTAGCCCATATTCTTCCCCCATTTTCATGGTCCTCAAGATGGAAGGAAGTTGGTGCATCTGTCTTGATTTTCGTGCCCTTAACAAACTTACCATCAAGGACAAATTTCTGATTCCTGTCATAGATGCCCTTCTGGATGAATTTAGTGGGACTCAATACTTTACCAAACTTGACCTTCATTCGGGCTACCACCAGATACGTATGAAAGAGGAAGACATCCCTTAGACTGCATTTCACACTCGTGAGGGCTACTATGAGTTCTTGGTCATGCCCTTCGGTCTCTATAATGCCCCCTCCACTTTTCAAATTCTCATGAATCATGTCTTTCGTCCTTCCCTCTGTCACTTTGTGTTAGTATTATTTGATGATATTCTCATCTATAGTAAAACCTGACCAGTCCATCTCACCCATGTAGATTAATTTCTCCATCTCATCTCCAAGCACTGACTTCTCCTCAAACAATCTAAATGTGTTTTTGGTGCCTCTGAAGTTGAGTAACTGGGTCATATTGTTTGCAAGGATGGTGTAAGGGTGGATCACAAGAAAATTAAAGCCATGCAGAATTGGCCTCTCCCTAAAACTATTAACAATATGCGTGGTTTCCTGGGTTTAACGAGATATTATTGCAAGTTTGTGTAGAATTTTGGTAAAATCGCGACTCATCTCACAACTCTCCTAAAAAAGAATGCTTTCAGTTGGACTCCAACAACTGACCAATCCTTCCAAGACTTGAAAGAAGCTATGTGCACTACTCTTGTACTGGCCCTACTTGACTTCACCAAGACCTTTGTTCTGGAATGTGATGCATCCGGGAGAGGAATTGGGGCAGTCCTTATGCAAGATGGACGACCTTTGTCTTTCACCAGCAAACAGTTGTCGGACCAAAATTTGGGCCAATCAATTTATGAAAAATAAATGTTGGCAATTTTTCATGTAGTGGATCTCTAGCGCGCTTATCTATTGGGACAACACTTCCAAATTAAAATGGATCAAAGACCCAAGTACTTCCTAGAACAACAAGTTTCTTCCTTGGAGCAACAAAAATGGGTGACCAAGTTGTTTAGATATGACTATGAGATTGTTTACAAGAAGGGAAAAGAAAATGTGGTGGTTGATGCTCTTTCCAAGAAATATGAAGACAAAGGGTCCCTCTTTTCCCTCTCATTCATTGTAGTAGTCTAGATTTAGTTTTTTCGATAGGAATATTTTTAAGACCCCAAAAGTTCCAACCTAGTCCAAAAACTTCAACATGATCCCCAAGATGCTCTACGGTACTCTTGGCACAATGAAGCATTTCTCTATAAAGGTCACTTGTATTTAAGCAAACAGACGACCCTTAAACCCAAGGTGCTCTCTGAGTTTCATGCTTCACTTAGAGCGGGCCATTCAGGTTTTAGAAAAACTTATGAACGAGTAAAACAATCTTACTTCTGGGACGGTATGAAACATGACATCCACACCTTTGTGGACGAATGGGATACATGTCAAAGCAATAAGGGAGAGATTAACCTCCTGGTACACTCCAACCACTTCCACTTCCACCTACTATTTGGACATATATTTCCATGGATTTAATTGTTGGATTACCCAAATTAGGAAATAAGTCAGTCATCATGGTGGTAGTGGATCATTTTTCCAAATATGCTCATTTATGTTCTCTTCAACACCCGTTCACAACATCCACAATGGCTCAAATTTTTATGGATAATATCTTCAAACTCCATGGAATGCCTTAGTCTATTGTTTCTGAACATGATCCCACTTTTACTAGCAATTTTTGGCAAGAACTATTCAAGCTCCAGGGAACTCAATTGCATCTCAGCACAACCTATCATTCCAAGACTGATGGCCAAATGAAAGTGTTTAAAAAGTGTTTGGAAACATATTTGAGGTGTTTTTCATATGACAGACAACATCAGTGGGTTCAGTGGTTACCCCTAGCTGAATGGTGGTACAACACCTCTTATCATACTACCACTCGCATGACTCCTTTTGAAGAATTCTATGGACAAAATACACCATTGGTTCTCCCATACATGTCGGTTGTCTCCAAGGTTCAGGAGGTTGACCGCAATCTTACTGTCTGCATAAACATTCTTCATACTCTCAAAGACAATTTGGTAATGGCTCAAAACCACATGAAGCAACATGCACAACCTTGGTCATTCTGAACGTCAATTTGCTAAAGGGGATTAGGTGTTTCTCCATCTCCAACCGCACAAGAAGACTTCACTCAAATCACAATAGCGTCAGAAACTTGCACCAAAATTTCATGGTCGTTATACTATTATCAAAAGCGTGGGGCCAACAACCTATCAATTAGCTTTGCTCATTCACTCCAAGCTACATCCTATTTTTCATGTCTCATGCCTGAAGAAAGTGATTGGCACCAAATGACACGCCCAGACCAACCTACCAGAGTTGGATGAAGAAGGTTCCTTTTGGTTGCATCCACAAGCCATATTGGACCAGAGAGAGTGTTATCTATGTCAACGCACCATCAAGGAAATTCTGGTTCATTGGAAGGATACTCCAGTAGAATATGTCACATGGGAACCGACTACCATTCTACAACAATTTCCTCATATTAATTCTTGAGGACAAGGACAATTTTCAAGTGGGAGGGGGCATGTTAGGGACCTAACCCCTCACATAGATAGAATAATATATTTTCCATGTAATAAAGGCTGACATTAGTTAATAAGGACTAAATATATTTTCCATGCAATAAAGGTCAACATTAGTTAGTAAGGCCTATTTAATAAATGTGAACAAGTCAATGTAAGAAGACATAATAGAAGCTTCTTTTTCTATAAACATATCCCTGTAAAATGTTCTTTAGAAGATATAATTAATATAAATAAGAGTAGGAGGCATAAGAAAGCTTGTCTTGAGAATTATTGTAATAGATCTCTTCTATGCTGGAGGTTTCCCCCTCAAAGAGGCAAGGGAACATTGCTTTCTTTGAATAAAGGTATCATTCATGGTGTTGTTCTTCCCATATTTGTTGTTCCATTGATATCTGCTTAATATTCCTATTTTTGTGTATTATATTACATCTGTACCTTACATATGTTCTTCTTTTCCTTGATGGTTCATTGAGGGAAGCTAGGAAAATGAAGGAAAACACAGATTTATACTGTATGGCTATGAGTATGGAGTTGAAATTGTAGAAATCCATGTTGATTTTTCATGGAATCAAAGAAGTTTTAGCTCAAGATCTATAGGGTATTTTTCCAAACAATTTTCTTCCCTTCAATGATGGTTTTAAATATCTTGGATTCTTTCTCAAGACTAATGGCTATCGTAAATATTATTGGGCTGGTTGAATGCTAAAATTAAGGTAAGGATAACACACTAGTGCAACAAGTGGTTATCTATTGGACGTCAACTTACTCTGGTAAAATCAATTCTAGAAGCAATCCTTGTTTTCTGGCATGCTTTGGCTCATATCCCAAAAGGATTCTAGAGAGGATTATGACAGGTTGTTTTAGATTTCTTTGGTTTGGAATAATAGAGCATGATAAAATGCATTTAGTGAAGTGGCATGTTCTAGCCAAGCCTAAAGAGGATGGTCGGTGTGGTTTAAATAATTTAAATACTTTCAAGGTCTCTTTGGTTGCATTAAATCTATGAAGGGTTATGGCGTAGAATTTTGGAGGTGAAATATAGTAATCCATGCTCCTTCATTAATTGGATTCAAAACCTAAGGAGGAGTATAAACCTTGTGTCAAATAATTGGAAATCAATAACTCTAGGTTTTTGAGTGGTAAGCAAATTCCTTTCTTGGCAGGTTAGATATGGATCTCAAGTCAAGATAGGATTTGATGCTATAGCTGGTTATAAGGGGCCCTTTATCTCAGGGGACTTGACTGATCATTTAAGGTAGAGGGACTTTTGTACCCTTAATTAGTTAAGTGATCCATTTTCCACTAATATCTAGTCTCAAGGATAGCTCCAAGCTCATGATTTAGTCGTAGTGAGGACTTGATTAGATAGTTGGTAGGTATTTATCAATAGTTTGGTTTACAGACACATCAAGTTAAAGGGTGAGCTAAATAATCTAGCTTTCTCTTATAAAAAAATTGGCGGTGATTATTTAGTGCATATAGGTTATAAGATAATTATTAACCAGGGGACTAGGGTCAAACTCGGTGGTGGAAGCAAGTGTGGAAGCTTCAAGATCCTAATAAAACCCATATTTTCCTTTGGTTGGATTTGAAAAACAAAGTATTGATGCATGATTTTTCAAAAGGAAAGGAATTCGAGGTCTTGGTATTTTTCCTTTATGTCAAGCCACCGATGAATGCTCTTTTCATTTTTTAGTGGAGTGTTTGTATGTCCATGAGGTCTAGAACTATTTTGAATCTATCATGGTTGAAAGGAATTTTTGGTGGGAGAATTCGATAGAAGGATATATAAGAGATTGGTTTGAAAAAATGAACTCAAGGAACTTCAATCATTTCCATGTGTCATTTGTTGGTGTATCTGGCTTACTAGGAAATCAATGCTTTTTGAAGGAAAGTTCATTCTGTTGATCTAGATTTATCTCAGAGTCAATGTTATGGTTGCTTCGATTGGCTCAAATTCTTATCATAAGCCCCCTCATCTTATCGAAAGGTTGAACATTAACAAGTCATTCCCATGGTGTTTTTTCAATGGAGCTTAGAACAAGCACACTGATATTTGTGGCATCAATGGGATTCTCTTGATTTTTGATATTCATTTCTTCCACTTCAAAGGGCATGTTGGAGTCAGATCAAACAACTTGGAAAAGTTGTTGGATCTTAAATCCCTTATGAATTTTTCTTTTGAGAGAGATTTATTGCACCTTCGTGTCTATGGGAATTCATCTCTGGTTATTAAATGGATGAGAAATGAGGCTTGGATTCATGTTATCCTCCTTGAGCTAGTGGATGTTTAGTAATAACCTCATGCTTTGAAGTAATTTATTTTTCTCATGTTTTTAGGGAGCTAAACCAAGAAGCACAACATTTTCCCAAGGATGCTTCTCTCTTAGCTCAAGGTAGTCCTTTTATAGAGGAAGTGAAGGATGGAACTTCCTCTTTCTCTCTTTTCATTTTATAGTTTTCAAACCATTCTCAAAGTTGGAATTTTTTAGCTTGTTAGAAGTTCTGGGATTTTTGAATGTTTTAAATAATTTTGAACATGTATATTGGGAATTAGGGTTGAGTCTTAATTGGTATTAGTCATTTAGAATCTATGTTGAATCCTGGATGCAATTTTGGAATCAGTCTTATCTAGATGTTGTATTCTATATTGTGGGAAGATAGATACAATCATGTAGTTAAGCCAATATTGGGACTTTAGTCCCCTTGTTAGTGTTGTCATCCAAACACACTAAAAATGTAATTTTCATTATGGAATATAAAAAACTATGATTCGTATATGTGAAAAATGTAGCTCAAGTGTTATTTTTATTGGTAACACCATTTATTATTTCAAATACAATTAAGAAACCTAATAATACTTCAAGAGTAATGACCCATAAATCAATCTCAACTCCTTTATGTTGTAATAATTATAATGAATGCTTGTGGTAATGGATTCTTGGTTAATAGAAGCACACAAGCTTGCTTTTCTGGGGTGGACTTTTATTTTCCAAAATTCTTTGACCATAAAATGCAAAATCCTAAGCCCATTTAGATCATAAAACTCAACATCTTTAAAAACTTTAAACCCCACAGTTGGATAGGCCTCTTAGATTTTGTGATTTCTTTACTTTGAAGAGAAAGATCGCTATAATATGCACATACTTTGAACAATCATCACATCACTTGGTTTTTTGTGTATATTAATCCCATGGCACCTCCACAAAAATAAACACTTTCCAAGAGATACAAGATGTTGTGCTCCTCTCCGAGTGGTGGCACTCATATTCACTAGAATCCCCTACATTTAATATGAATGGAATAATGTATACTATGTGTAGTCTATGTTGGGTTTTGTATATTTGGGGTTTGAGTATTGTTTTATTTCTCTTCAATTTCACTGAAGGCCACCTCACAACTTTCATTGTTGGTGGGGTTTCTCATGTAGGTTATTGTTGATTCATAAGGATAATTTGGCATTATCAAGTTTTCTCTTTTATTGTTTGCAATTAAGTCCATGTGGCATGTGCATGTTTTGTAGAATCCCTATTACCAAGATTATTTTTCTTTACTTCTTTCCATGCTTCAATCTAATATATTCTTTTACATAAGATTTTGCTATTTGTTTGTTCATGTTGCCTTATAAATTAATAACTTTCTTTATTACATCTTGAAACTACATTTAGATACATGATTAACATAGATATAGTCTTAACAACTAAATCAATAGAACCAATGCACTTTGATCCCCAAATGAATACAAAGTTCAAGCTTCATTCACATGAATAAGCATAAAAAACAAAAGAGCAATGATAAACTTGAATTGCACAAGATAACAACAGCCCTACCCTAGGCCACTAAGCACATATAGACATAGATTTAGATATGACATGATATCAGGTGTAGAGAGGTGAAAATTTTCAGAATGAATCATGACAATGCTATTGATAGAAAAAATAGTGTTCAATATCTATTGAAGATAACTTCCTAATCACCAAAATAATACTCACATACAAATGTTGTGCATACAAAGTACATACATAGAGTTCAACATTTGAAGGAAAATATCAACCCATGGAAATATAAGACAATACAAATCAATTCAATCGACTAAATGATTCCAATGTACCCCGCCTATCATGCAAGCTGAGAAGGAGAGGCGTTAGAAAGCTAGGGTTGAACCCTAGACCCTACGCTATAGAGAGTTCTGCACAGAGCCATTCCAACTTCAATAGAAAATATACATTTCACACCTATTAATGGTATCTATATAAATCCTCATAGGAATTTCCAAGATTGTTGAGACCCGAAGGAGTTGAGTTTGAAACTCTAATGTGAGTTGTTTCAACCAAACTTCATGGAGGCTTCCTCCAGGGGAGAGTCACATTTTCCTTCAGATGAAGAGGTATTGGCCTTTCAAGTGATGGTCACAACATATTCCAAATCTTCCAAATCACAACCTTCCAATTTTATGAAGAGACTAGAGGATATTCTAGAATTTAAATTTCCCTTGAACTCAACAAGACACAAAGCATTGGCCTTTTCATATCGAGGCCTGATGGGTCACTTTGTGGATTTATCCCTCTCCCAAGACTATGGTGACTTAGGTTTAGAAAAATTGGAAACCCCACATCAAAGGGTAGCCGAGTCACTTATTTTGCGGAAGAGGGTTATTTGCACTCCTTTTCAAGTTCAAAGAGGATAGGGATCTGATTTTTCGAAGTGGGTTGCATTTTCTTGGAGCAAGGGGAATGTATTTGAACATGTGGTCATATTCCATATGTTATTCCAATATAGGTTAGGCTTCCTCACCTTCCTCTACATTGTTGGAGTGATGATGCATTCAAATGCATTGGTAACTCTTTAGGGCAATATTTGGACAGAGTTGAGCCAAAGGAAACCCTAATTTTGATGTGTCATGATATGTGTCGAGGTTGAACTTGAAAAAGGGCTTCCTGAAGCAGTGTTGATAACCCTCGATAACTAGCAGCACATCGAGTAGTTGAACTATGAACAACTACCCTTTAAGTGCAAATCTTGTCACATATACGGGCATTTAACCAAAAATTGTAAGAAAGAAGAGAGTGAGCAACCTTAGGACAATGACAAGTAATATCAATGTAAAATGGTCGATCGAAGGTTAGGACCCACTATCAATTTGGGGGTAAAATATCAAGATATGACTAGGAAGGTTCATGCTTCTACCTCGGGAAAATACCTAGGTGAAAAAAGGGGATTCTCCTTGAACCCGATGGGTGTGTATCTAGATAAAGGAGGTTCCTTAATTTCCAATAACTGATATATAGTTCTTACTTAGGATGAGGTTGGGCCTAAAAGCGTTTTGCATGGAAACAAATATTCAGAATCCACAAAGAATCCTCTGATGAGGGAGCCACCTTCAGTCCAAAATCTTAAGGTATTGCGACCCTTTGTTGAAACCCCAAATGAATCTCCTCATGAGGGGAAAATGGTCCAATTCCACAAATCATCAACAATTGGATGGGAAAATGTTAGGAATTACATGGAAGATCTTCCTTCCATGGACGTGGAATAAGTGGAAAACTACAAAGATGAAGAGTCAATTTTTATAGAAAATAAAGCTAAAGAATCAGAGTTAGTTGAGCCTAAGAAAGAAGATTTGGTGGATGAGGGCTCAGAGGAAATGGTTCCACACATATCTGGAAGGTAACCATATTGTAATTTGAGGGCAGAGCAAGCAAATAAGTATATCATGATGGGATTGCAAAGGACTGTTGAGATAATGATGGGTACATGACAAAAACCTACCAAATCTACTCGAAATAATGCACCTTCTAAAGGAGGTGGTTCGAAGTCTCAGTACCAATAATAATTTAGTCTCTTGGAATTGAAAAGGTTTAGGTATCACCCCTAAAGCTATTGTAGTCAAGTACCTTATGAAAATTTAAAATCCTACGATACTCTTGATCCAAGAGACTAAAACAAAGTCCTCAAAAGCAATCAAAACAAGAAATCTACATTGGAGATCATTTGAAGGAATTACGGAAGACTCAAGAGGCACATTAGGGGGTCTATGTACTCTTTGGAACCCCTAATTGGTAAGTTTGGAATCCTCCTTTCATACTCAAAACTGGATTTGGACAAAATTTAAAGACATTTAGTTAGGAAAATATATAATCATATTTAATCTTTATATGTCGGTTAGTTGCATGGAGAAATAAATTTGTTGGAGATCCCTTATGAATCTGTCTTTTTGGAGGCGCCTCAATCCTCTCTTTCAATTTCTTTTGATCCTCAAATGGTTTGAACCCTTTGGCTATGTGTCACTCTCATATGTATTTTGGGAGTCTTTTAAATCAAATGTCCATTATAAATTCCTTTTTTAAGTCCTACATGATTTCCATAGATCAACTCATTGAATTATAAGACTCTATAATATAATTTTTTTCTTCAATCTCAAAGTCAGTTCCTCACACCCCAAATTTGATTGATGAACAAGATGAATTAGAGTGATCCTAGACAAACAAAGGAAAATAGGGTTTTGTTTCTCAATGTAATACCATGAAGGGGAGAAGGTTTTAGAGCTAAATTAGAGTATTCCTAAAAGAAAGGCGAAGATGATTACCAAATGAAATTCATCTTGTATTTTCAAAATATTAATTCCCATGTCCTTATCCATATTTAATACAAGTAAAAATACTCCATACTCAACCATGTTGTTCATTGTGTATAAAATTATAAATGGAAGGCATAACACAAAGTGTCGTCCTTGGGGGAAATAAACATTATTCCTGCACCAACCCCTGTTATAGACTTAGCTCCATCATAGTTCATTTTCAAGAAATATTGACATCTTCTAGGGGATCTACCTCAGTTTCAAGCACAATATGAGATATTAAATCTTCTTCATAAAAAATCAATTCATTCATAGGATCTAGGGGGTCTTCTACATGATACTTCTCATTTTCTCACGGTGCAAGGTCACATGGGTATTCTCACAAGTGGGGATATTAGCATAAAATTATTCCATTTGGATGGTACCTCCAATATCAACGACCCACTTATTGGATAAAATCATTCTCCAAGCATCTTGAACATCAATCACAACCACATCCATAGTCAAAGAAATATCCTAAAAAGTTGCTAAACTCACATGAATATCCTTGATCAAACCACAAACTTTTACTTCTTTGGAATCCATAGCACATATATTTCTATATGGCCTAGTCGAGTTAAGTCCCAAATGATTCATCACATTGAGGGACTTCACATTAGTAGAGGCTCATGAATCCAACATACAATTATGCAATAACAAACGACTCCACCAAAGATAAGAAAAATGGTTAATTTCATGGGTTCTTCCTTCCTTGTTGATTCATCACCTGAAGAATAATAGGGGAGTCTTCACTTCCATATACAACTTGGGTTGATTGACTTGTAACCTCAAACCCCAAAACTTCCTTAATTTGTTCTCTTATAGAAGGAATATTTTCCAAATGAACAATGGGAACATGCACCTTAACATTACTCATCCAACTGGTTACATCCAACTTAATATTTAATGAGTTGTTCTTTGAAGGATTAGATTGAGTCATCTCCACACTTGGTACTATAAGTTGATTATCTTTTTGAGGAACTTCAGGGGGACCTTTTTGATATTCTTGAAGAAGATTACCTCTTTTTCTTTGATAAGTTATACCATTGAATATTTCTGCATACATTCTCTTAATTTCCTCAGGGGAAGGCTTATCACCAAACAATGCAATAGCCCTTTGTGATTCTATGGACTTGTCTGTAACATGTTGCATATTCTCTTGGGACAAGTGGAACATTTTCTTCCATTTGACAAAGTGTTGCAAGTATCCAAATATCCATCACTACTCTTAGAACTAGATTTCATCATTTCAATGCACTTGGCACAAGTTATTTCATCGTGGAAACCATTTAAAGATTGAAAATAGTAAGGCAATTCATGCTCGATAATGTTGGTTGGATATAATGTTGAAGGAGGTATTTGACTTAGAGGCGGGCCCCAATACCCATTTCTAGGAGCAAACATATTTTGTTGTTGATTTCTCTCAAGATGAACCAATATATTTTGCAAAGTACTCATCATTTGCATGAAGTTTGTTTCTAACATTTTCATTCCCTCTAGGATGGCAGCGAAAGGGTCAAGAGAGGGCTCAACATAATGGACGAATTTAGTATTATGATCAACTTTGGCTCTAGGAGGGCTTAGGATATCCAACTTCCTTGAAAAATTCCAATTGTAATCCAAACTCTTAGCATTTTTCTTAGTTTCTGTCATATCATTAGGATTGGCTTCATTTAGAAATAAACTAAACTGGAACTAGAAAGAGTTAAATTAATACAACAAAAATGGGAGCTAGGTTAGGGTGATGTGTCTCAGGGATGTCTTAAACAATTTGATCAAATATAAGATTAAATTCATCCATGATCTCATTTTCATTTATTTTAACATTAGTCAATGCATTCAAAATAAATCTACTATATTTTATTTCCAACCATCTATCAAAGAAAACATTTCTACAAGCATCAAGCTAATTTATGATATTATCAGAATATCCAAGAAACCAATTTCTAGCATCTCTCTTCAGTGATAAATAAAACATATATAAAGCACATCAAGATGAGAAATTTGAAGACTTATAACATAATCCATAAAATCATCCCAATGTTCTTTAGCACCAATAGCATTATCACCATGAAAAACAAACATTTTTTCCAATGAAGCAAGCGAATCATGAGGCTGACCTGCAATGTTAGTGAAACAAAATGGTTTGTAACAATAAGTCAACCAAGGAGCAACCATTTGATTTTGATTTAGGAAACTTGAATTATCAACAAATAAACTTCTTATATATTGCACAGTTTCAAGTCCCAATTGATTTTTTAATTCCCTGGTCTAATGCGTATATTTTATTATTTTATAATAAAACTCAAGTTTAGGCATAAGATCAACAATACCTTGGGAATTATCCCTTGTAGAATACCTCTTTGTTATATTTCATTTGAGTGGAGTCTCCAACTAATATAATCACGGTTAGAATTAAAAATAATATCATAAAGATACACATACAATAATAAACCACAAAAAAACCAAGATATAGACCCTATGCAATGAATCAATGATGCAAAATTGTTACACTTGTTATGGATAAGATTGTCCCCGATAATGACAATAAAAAATTCATTGCTTGAACTAGCACCCTTGCTAACACAGAGCCCATATAGGGCAACATGAGTGTGAAGTGCACCACTGTCACCTCAGTAAAATTCACCCCGCACTTTATTCCAGCTCCCCAAAGCCACGGGTGTAATACCCCCAAGTTGTAAATGTGTATATGTACATATGATTTTATAATCTAGTGAGTTCGTATGGTTTTTGGGGTTGGAGTGCTTATGCATGTATGCATGTTTTAGGACAAAGTGCATGTGTGATATTAGGATAAATATCTTGTATGTTGAAAGGCCAATGAGCCTAGCATTGTAAATTGTAATCACACTTGGATATATATTAATAAAATACATCATTGTTGTAGACCAAGTTATACAAGAGAGTATGGGGGGATATGACTCCATGAGAGAGAAAGAGGGATAAGGGTATTAAGGAAAGTGTCTAAGTCGAGGGGGCTTAAGCCAAGGAATATAATAATAAATATTCATAAGTCCTTATGTTATTATTTTATCTTAAGTTTTCAAGGAAGGGGGATGAGTTCCCAAGTGGCAGGGAATGAGTTCCCTGGATTTCCACTTGTCAAAGGGTTGACATGCATATTCTAAACTTTGGTTTTAGGGAAAAATTCCATTCATTCCATCAATATCATCTTTCATTCTTACCATTTCTTGGAGGGTGTTAATTGAGGATCCATTATGACCCTGTTACATTGTGAATCCTAGGTGGATTTGGGTGTACAATTCTCCTTGAGTTTCCTTGGGGAAGGATAAAAATCTAGAGAGAGTTGTTTGGGATAGGTTTCCCTCAGTATGAGGCCTGAAAGGAGCTCGATGAATCCATTATAGCAGAGAAATGGGTACACTTCCTTGGGTTGTGAAGGTTTATGGGGAATGAGACGTTGTAGTTTGGGATTGTTGCTAGAATTTAGTACCTTGGTCTAGTCATTATTGTGCTGACTATTAGACCATATTTGGATTAGGTAGCCTTTTCCCTGGTGGAGTCATAGCCTCATCTCGGGGGTGACCTACTGTTGAGAGTGCAGGAACAATAATGTTTATGGCTAGGTGGAACATCTTAAGTATACACCCAGTTCTGATAAGTGCTATGTTATATGTTTTGTATGTCGATAAATGTGTATTTTATGTACTTAATTATTCTATTATTGTGCACATTTATATTTCTGATTGTTAATATGCATTCTTCATAAGTTTTGCATGGAATTATAAGTTGTTAGGATTGCATGAGTGTTTCATATGTAGGGAATAATATTACAGATGTGTATTAGATCCCTATTGGGCATATTTATTAATGGTATTAGAAGAGTAATGAGTTATATAAAATAGTTTTGAAAATTTTGTATGTGACAGGGTGAATTACAGTGAAATATACCCAGAAGTGAGTTTGGGGTGTGTTACATAATGGTATCAGAGTGTATCTACAACACTCATGCTACATGGGCCAGAGACAACATACTGAAGAAGAAATTTGCAGATGAAATTCTAGGGGATTCCTGCAAATTATTTGACAAAATTTTCTAGGAAATTTTTTTGGAGAATTGCCTGTAATTTTGTGGAAATTGAGCTCGGGGGTTAAAACCCGCAATTTTAAAACCCCTAATTTTAACCTCTAAGCTGAGTGTTTCCAAGCCTGGAATTGGCCGACATTGTGAATTGTGGAGCAATGTTGATGTGTTTTCCTGACACCCATCAACTAAGTGATTGGGGTAAATATATGAACCTATGTTTCTTTCAAATGGAGACCAATTGTTTTTCAAATTTGGAAAGTTCCAAATAATCCTCACATGTTTATCACGAAGACTAACAAGTTTTAAATCAACTTGAGTATTGTAGTTCTTCATCATGAAAGGGTAACATAGATGGTTTCTATTTTGAAAAAAAAAGAGAAGAAAATAAAAGATACTAAAAGAGAGAAATTTCTTATGTCCATATTCTCCCTAAATAACCCTATGTGTCAGCTTCATCCAACATTTTACAGAATCTAAAATAGAGCTCATATTCCCAAGATATGCTATTTTTCTCCCACAATCTATTGCCCCATACTTAACCATTTTCCATTTCCATTTTCCTTATTCTCCACTTTCCATACTTAGTCATTTTCCCTCATTTTCCTTCCGCTTTCCTTGCTCCATACTTGGTCATTTTCGTTTCTTCTTCTCTTTTCCTTCCTCTCTAATCTATACACTTCTATACTTAGTCATTTTCACTACTATCCATATTACTCTATACTACTCCTCATACTCCATACTTAGACATTTTTCCAAATTCCACACCATTTCCATTTTCATTATCCACTTAGTTAATTTTCATAATACCCACCACTTAGTCATTTTCATAATTTCTACATTCATTTCCATTTTCCATTTCCACTTATTCATTTTCATTATTTCTACATTCATTTTTCATTTCCATCTTCCATTTTCATACTTAATCATTTTCATTATTTGGCACGTAGCTCTATGAATTACCTACCCAACACTTATTTGTTTTTAATGACTTACCACATTTTACTCTTTTTTACACTGAGTCCTCCATTGTGGATGTGAGACTTCTTCCTCTACCTTTGCATTACCTTACCCCCTCAACCACACAAGTCCGCAAATCCGCATTCCTACAATATTCAATTTGCACTTCCCATTTCTGCATTACCAAAATTGCACCCTTCATGACTTAGTAATTTACTGAGTTTTACACTTAGTTTTTACGAAGTCTTATACTTAGTGTATTTTTTACTTTTGAATGCGAATGTGGGTTTCCATACCCTCATTTCCACCTTTCATTTCTGCATTACCCAAAATGCACCCTCATGACTTAATCATTTTATTGAGTTTTACACTTATATTTTACCGAGTCTTATACTTAGTTTATCTTTTACTTTTGAATGCAGATGCATCTTATGATTTTTATACATCACCCTACCCCCACAACCTTGCAAGTATCAACACTTAGTATTTTTTACTAAGTATCTTTACTAAGCTTTACCGAATTATAGAACCCTACCTCCGCATTGCCTTATTTCTAGGTAATTCTATTATCTAATTTTATTATTTCATGAAATTATTCATTATAATCCTAAGTTTTATCCCTTTCCCCTCCTTTGCATATTAGTACATGTGGTAGTGATGTTGGCATACCATATTAGGACATGTGGTAGTGATGTGGACCTAACATATTAGGACATGTGGCAGTGAGGTGGACTTATCCTTGGGTGACACGTGGCAGTAAGGTGGACCTATCACATTGTGACACATGGTAATGAGGTGTAACTACCCCCAGGTGACACTTGGATGATACTTATTCGACATCGATATGTCTAGGAAAGTGATTTGGCACAATGACTCGGTGTTGATGTGACAACCAAAAGTTACATCATGCACAAGCTACGAAGGGCTCCATAGTTCTCTTTATTTCACACACAAATAATGCATGGATGAATTTTGCTTATAAACGTGTATGAGAACTATTCCCCAATACAAGTGGGATAAATGGGGTGTATTTTTAATCAAGGGCTCATAATTCACATGCATAGATCAATGATTGTTGAGTCTCCAACTTCCAGAGGTCATAACTTTTGATCCCGATATCCAAATGGTGCAAACGATAGCTCGTTGGAAAGATAAAGATCATAAGAACACTTTGGAATTGGTTTCCATGGCTGAAATAATGAATATAATACCATAAAAATTAAATTATATTCGAGACTATTTTCTAGCTTGTGAATGAGTTAGTTTTGGAAACTATTTATTAAAATAAATTTATGAGCTTCTAAAAATGGGTCCTAGTTGATGGCACACATATCTAAGTTCACATACACAAAGGGGAAAATAAAACCCTAACTGAAAAGCAATTTCAAGAAGATGAATTAGAAAGTACAAAAGAGGAAAATAAGCATATTCAAAGGGTTGGTAGTTAGGAGATTTTGCAGCGGTGAAGAGTTTGGAAGAAGCAAGTTTTTCTCTTTCCAAGATTTTGTGAATTGGCCTACTTAACATTCTTCCTCATATTTATTTCTTCTAGGTTCTTTCCATTAGGTTTTCCATGTATGTTTAGAAAACAGGAAGAACTGGGTTTGATATACTCTTTCTCTATATTCTTCCAGTCATTCTTCATGATATTTCAGGTCTAGAGGAGAAAAATCCCCACTCGTAAAAAAACAAATGCAGTTCAATTCAATTTATCTAATTTTCATTGGGATCTTGTTGAGGTTGTTTCCACCCCCTTGTTTAAGATATTGTTAAACTTGTTACATTTAGGATATTATTATAAATTTCTCCCACAAATAATTATTTCGGGGCATTACATTAGTGATTTTTTAGACTTTGAGTCTAAAGCATAAAATTTCAAATGTATTGTCCATCAAAATATTTTTTGACTTGTAATGAAGTGATCATGTAAATTTCTTTGATGATTTGTCCATTTTACTTTTCTTTTATCTTGCAAAGTAATAGATGATTCTGGGTTCACATCGTTTCAAAAGGAAGGAAAAATATTTGTTGAAAGAAGACTCCAAACCCTGTAGATACAAATCTCTACATAAATATTTATCTCTTTTTCTTGAATGATATGATGTGCTTGACAAGTACATATGTATATAACAACTTGTATATTTGTATATAAGAGTTTGTACATAATGGTTTCATTGGAATATTTCTTGGGATTTTCTATTGCACACATTTAAGTTCAGAAGAACAATCTTCCATGTATCAAGAAAGAGGAGTACAAGCTCTATAAAAATGCAAGAGGATTTATCCTCGTGATGTTATCTTAAAGACCTTAAATAGTCTTTTAGATCAACATTTTTGGTGACCATACTAGGGAAAAACAAAAGGTTGGTTTCGTAGACCAGAAATTTGAATGATTTGTTTTCAAGAAATCTGATACTTTTTAGAATAAGATATTATTCGAAAACTAGAATTTTTCTGGTCAAGTCTTGGAAAAATATCTAGCAGATTGTTTTAAGATGAACTGGGTTCTTTAAAACCTTGTTCAAGGAGCATCAAATCACCTTAAAGACATGTTATTTAATTTTCAGGTACAAGTCAGTCATGCCAACTTCTACAGAACTAATCTGTAAGTTGCCATGGATATTCCACTGGAACCATTCGTCACAACAAATCTGATAAATAAAACTGAAATTTACACTATGAAGGTTAAATTCCTTTAGATTCTAGAATATTTAGTTACTGATTTTTTGCTTATGCATGAAATATATAAAATGTGGAAAATAAAGGAAAGTAAAATAAAATCACACCATCCACAAATAAACACAAGATATGACCCGGGAAACCCAATACAAGAGAAAACCTAGCTAGAAGGTGAGGTTGCTCTGCTCTCTTTTCTCTGGTATAGAAATGATGCAAGTACAAAGAAAGAGGCTCTCTCAGTGGAGTTTCCTTTGACCCGTGGCCTATATGGTTGCTACAAAATATTTCCTCCTCCGTTATGCTCATAGAATACCACTCTCAGATGTTTTTCTCAACTATGGAACAAGATACAACGCAAAATAATGGAACTATTTCTCCTCCAAGTGGCCCGATATTTAACATAGCTCAATAACCATCCAGGGGTAGTTTTTTGACTTCCTCAACCCTCAAATGTGATAAGGATTTGGACCTTCTAGAATATTCTTGAAATTTCATATGTAGCTAGCCCCATATGCGTGATTAATGGGGGATAACGTGGCATCCTCTCATACCATGGTAGTCAACACGGTAGGTCAACTTGCGGGAGGCATAGATTTTGCATACGAACTCCAATTGACATGATTTTTGCACCGTTGGAAAGGTATCGATGTGTATAATAGCTTCACATGGACCAAGATATGATGGGAAAGTTTTGACCCCAAAAAATGTCGTTTGATGCCTTAAAAAGGCCTCGAGAGGTTTCAGACCTCGATTTTCCAAACTAGGACCTACCACTAAAATGGTCCTACAAGATGATTCCTCCACTTTTTTCCACTCTGAAAGGATACAGATAGATGAAAAACAATACAATGATTTAATCTGGATCAAGAACCAAATAACTGTCCAAGATTTGGGAGGATGATCTCCTTGACAACTCCATCATTAAAACTCCATATTTTCAAGAAAGATGCCTTGGCAACTCCACTAAAAAGATTCCAGAATTTCAAGAAGATCTATATGACTCCTTCGATGAGTTTATTTCATGTTGTGATGACATTTCATCTTCCCCACCAAGCCCAACAAAAGTTGTTCAAGTTCTAGTAAAGGGAGAAGGTACCCAAAGAAATAAACGATTGCATAGAAGTCCACTCAATTTGAAAGGAGAAGTTCATCCCTTGCCAAATATTTCCATGGAAAAGTTCCCATGTTCTTCGAAAATACTTCAGAGGATGTAGAGAAGCATTTGGTTAAGTTTTATAGTGCCTGTGATATTTATAATGTGGTTGAAGATGGTGTTTCATGTCGACTATTTATCTTAACTCTAAAAGGAAATGCCAGTGAACAGTTTTATTCATTGTTGCTCAAAACCATCACTAGTGGGGATGTATTAGAACATTTATTTTTTGAGAAATATTTCCCAAGGAAATATCCATATTCTATTTTTCTTGAAGTTGGTTGAAATCCATATGAATGAGGAAGAGACAGTCAAAGATTTCACTTTCAGATTTATGAAATTCCTTCACGAGATTCCTCAAGAAATATTTCCAAATGATGTCATCATTTTTAGTTGTTATGAAAATTCCTTGCTCGTGATTATGATATTTTTATTGAAGAAAGAGGGAAAGTGTAGTTGGAAATAGTTAATGCAGCAAACTCAAGTCATTGAAAGAAATATTCATGAAACTGGTGTTAATATCTTAAACTTCCCAGTATTGTTCCAAGATAATGGAGGAAAGGATTTAGAAGAAAATTTTGATGAAAGATGTGATAACTTTTTTACATCATATTTTTTTACTGAAACTGAAAATGAGAACCCTAATGTCTCAATTCAAGAAGAATACTATTTTCCACATGTTCTGTGGGAGGGGAATTTTGACCTCTCGTATGCTCGATTTGAGAGTAATGACTACAATGAGTTTAAGGATTGATTTGAAGAACCTCCACTAGATGTACATGAAGATTTCACTCAATATGCTCATAGTGAAAATTTTGTAGTGGGTTCTCAAGTGCCACAACCGGTTTATATAAAGCTAAAAGGAGAATGTTTACATTGGATGAACAAAAGTGATGTTAATGATTACCGCTTTACATCAAACCTTCAAGATATTGATTTCTAATCTGGAGAAAAGTTTAATGAAGAAGAGATATTCCAAGCATCAAAATAAGAAAGGAATTGGAAACAAGAGGTTCCATGGGTGTTATATTTTATTTATGAAGCCAATGATATTATTGGTGAACAACAAAAGACAACACTACAATTCTCCACAAATGTTCAACAACAATTTATTTTTGCAACCTCACCATGTCGACATTGTCATTGTATGCGGAAATAATATTTCCAGAACATGGCCAATAGAACAACACTTTCAATTAGAGATGGGAGTAATCACATTAATTGGTTATGTACATGACTACATTGGAAGTGTACTTACACTTGAAAGTATCCCTTCTCTCCAAGTAGCTTAGGATAGTTGGATTTTGTTTTCTCATGTATATAATTTTGTCTTTCAGTAAAGTTTTCCTAATAAGCATTTGCTAGATCAAGATAATGGTTTTGGGATGACTCATTACCCAACAGATAAGACAATTGGTATATGTCTAGGTCCTAAACAACCCACAGGGGGTCACTATCCCATAGTTGGAGCCAAATGTTGATGTGTTTTCCTAACACCCATCAACTAAGTGATGGGGGTAAATATATGAACCTATGTTTCTTTCAAATGGAGACCAAATTTTTTTCAAATTATGAAAGTGCCAAATAACCCTCACCTATTGATCATGAAGACCCAACACGTTTTAAATCAACTTGAGTATTGTGGTTATTCATCATGAAATGTTAACATAGATGGTTTCAATTTTGAAAAAAAGAGAAGAAAAGAAAAGATACTAAAAGAAGGAAATTTCTTATGTCCATCTTCTCACTAAATATCCTTATGTATCAGCTTCAACCAACAATTTAAGGAATCTAAAACATAGCTCATATGCCCAAGATGTTCCATTTTCCTCCCACACTCTGCTGCCCCATACTTATCCATTATCCATTTTCCTTATTCTCCACTCTCCATACTTAGTCATTTTCCTTGTTCCATACATAGTCATTTTTGTTTCTTCCTCTCTTTTCCTTCTTCTCTACTCTCTACACTTAGTCATTTTCACTATTTCCCATACTCTATACTACTACCCATACTACTCTATACTACTCTCCATACTCCATACTCCATACTTATATATTTTTCCAATATTCCACACCATTTCCATCCATACTTAACCATTTCCATTTTCATTATCCACTTAGTTAATTTTCATAATACCCACCACTTAATCATTTTCATAATTTCTACGTTCATTTTCATAATTCATTTCCATTTTCCATTTCCACTTATTCTTTTTCATTATTTCTACATTCAATTTTCATTTCCATCTTCCATTTTCATACTTAATCATTTTCATTATTTATCACGTAACTCTATTGCTTACCTCCCCAACACTCGTTCATTTTTAATGAATTGCCATATTTTACTCTTTTTTACACTAAGTCCTCTATTGGGGATGCGAGACTTACTCCACCTCCACATTGCCTTACCCCCTCAACCCCACAAGTTCGCGAACCCGCATTCCCACAATATTCAATTTGCACTTCCCATTTCTGCATTACCCAAATTGCACCCTCATGACTTAGTCATTTTATTGAGTTTTACACTTAGTCTTTACTGAGTATTATATTTAGTTTATTTTTTACTTTTGAATGTGGATGTGGGAGCACATACTCTCATTTCCACCTTCCACTCCTAGTCTCGAAACCAACAATACCACAATACTCAATTTGCACCTCCATTTATGTATTAGCCAAATTTCACCCTTAATGACTTACTCATTTTACTGAGTTTTACACTTAGTTTTTATTGAGTCTTATACTTAGTTTGTTTTTTACTTTTGAATGTGGATGCAGGAGCCCATATCCCCATTTCCTCTTTCCACTCTTAGTTTTGCAACCCACAATCCCACAATACTCAATTTTCACCTCCATTTTCACATTACCCAAATTGCACTCTCATGACTTAGTCATGTTACTGAGTTTTACACTTAGATTTTACTGAGTCTTATACTTAGTTTATTTATGACTTTTGCATTACCCTACCTCCACATTTCCCTATTTCTACGTAATTTTATTTTTCAATTTCATTATTTCATGAAATTATCATTCTATTCCTAAGTTTTTATCCATTTTCCCTCCCTTGGAATATTGGGACACGTGGAAGTGATTTGGACCTACCATATTGGGACACGTGGTAGTGACATTGACCTACCATATTAGGACATGTGGCAGTGAGGTGGACATATCCCTAGGTGACATGTGGTAGTAAGGTGGATCTATCACATTGTGACATGTGGTAGTGAGGTGGACCTACCACCAGGTGACACTTGGATGATACTTATTGGACACACAAATGATTGGGCGATGATGTGGCAACCAAAAGTTATATTGTGCACAAGCTACGAAGGGCTCCATAATTCTCTCTGTTTCACACACGAATAATATAGGGATGAATTTTTCTTATAAAAATGTATGATAACTATTCCCCAATACACGTGTGATAAATGGGGTGGATTTTTAATCAATGGCTTAGAATTCACATGCATTGATTAAAGATTGATGAGTCTCCATCTTCTAGAGGCCATAACTGTTGATCACAATGTCCAAATTGAGAAAATGATAGCTTGTTGGAAAGATAGAGGCAAGAAGAAAACTTTGGAATTGGTTTCCATGGATGAAATCATGACTATCATTCCCTAAAAAGTAAATTACAATAATGACTATTCTCTAGTTGGCCCATGAGTTATTTTTGGAAAATTATTTATTAAAATAATTTTTTGAGCTTCTAAAAATGGGTCCTAATTGATGGAACATATATCTAAGTTCACATGTACAAAGGGGAAAATAAAACCCTAATTGAAAATATGTTTCAAGAAGATGAAGAAGAGATTACAAAAGAGGAAAATAAGCATATTGAAAGGGTTGGTAGTCATGAGATTTTTTGGCGGTGAAGAGTTTGCAAGAAGCAAGTTTTGCCCTTTCCAAGATTTTGTGAATTAGTTTGCTTAAATATCTTCCTCATCTTTCTTTCTTATAGGTTTTTTCCATCAAGTTTTCCATGCATGTTTGGAAAATAGGAAGATCTGGGTCTGATAAGCTCTTTCTCTAAATTCTTCCAGTCATTCTTCATGATATTTCAAGTCTAGAGGAGAAAAATCCCTACACGTAAAAAAATGAATGCAGTTTAATTTAGTTCATCTAATTTTCATTGAGATCTTGTTGAGGTTGATTCAACCCTCTTGTTTCAGATATTGTTAAACTTGTTACATTTGATATATTATTATTATAATTTTTTCCCACAAAGAACTATTTCGGGGCATTACATTAGTGATCTTTTAGACTTTGAGTCTAAAGAATGATATTTCAAATGAATTGTCCATCAAAATATTATTTGAGTTGTAATGAAGTGATCATGTAAAGTTTTTTGATGACCTATCCATTTTACTTTTCTTTCATCTTGCAAAGTCATAGTTGATTCTGGGTTCACATAATTTCAAAATTAAGGCAGAATATTTGTTGAAAGAAGACTCCAAATGTTGTAGATACTAATCTCTGTAGACATATTATCTCTTTTTCTTTAATGATATGATCTGCTTGACAAGTACCTATGTATATAACAACTCATATATATGCATATAATATTATGTACATAATGGTTTCTATTATCACATGAAGTTGTTGAGGGTCGCAGGTGATAGCCATGAGCACAGGCAAACAGGCAGGTGCAGTTTTCAACAATAGAGATCCCCTGTGCAATTCAATTTAGCGCCATCTCTAAGTGTGGTTTGAAGGCAGTTATAGTTGGCAGACATATAAGATTTAGTAGAGGCACTAAAATAGCAGGTGAACCTAGATCGTAGATCACGATCAGATCAACGACCACACTTCATTTCGGGGTCACAACATGCTTGGGCATTAAAATCATTGAGCGGGCCGAAATCTAAACCATGGTATTGCAGGAGAGATATGTGGCGTAAGGTGGTGAGTTTTGGGCCAAAAAATGGTGTGGGTCCAAACCACTTTCGACGGCCCCGAAATCACGTGCTCATTCAATGCCGAATCCAATAGCAACAGGTGGCCACCCCCTAGTCGTCAAGCCTCATCTCGATCCCAAGGAGAAATCAGTTAATGAACAAGGATTGGTAGTTGAAACCTCGTCTCACTCCATAAATGAAAAGCATGGAGGGTCTGGCCATGGAGACAGAACTATCAGCCCGAGGTACCACGAGGGACGATTTTTTCCTGCAGGCCCATGTTGATATGAGATTTCGTCTCACAGGAGGACACACGCACAGTCTGACAAAAGGATACATAGATGGAAGAGCCGTGGACAGGATGGCAAGATCGCATTCCTAACGATTGTCCACTGATCTGAGTATAAATATATCATCGGAAGAATATTTTATGGTCTATGGTTGAGCAGAGCTCCCTATTTTGTAATAGTTTGATAGCAAAGATGTTCTCTGGTTCTGTATGAGACCTGGGACTTTCTAAGTAATAGAAGTCAGTTTCTTTCATCATCTTGTTTCCTCTTGTGCTAAAACACTCATGCATGAATGATCCAGACGAGAGGTTGTAGTTGTATTTTAATGGAGGTTTGATTATAATGCTGCTATGATCTGTTTCAATATTTTCTTTCACTGTCCTGTTTCCTCTTATGCTGAAATGCTCGTGCATGGATGATCCAGACGAGATGTTGTAGTTGTACTGTAATGGAGGTTTGATTATAATGTTGCTGTGATATATTTCAGTATCTTAAACTTAAGTTCAAGAGTGCTCTTGTGCCTAAGTTTTTCTGCACCAAGCTGCTTGAAGGTCAGATGCTTATGGCAGACTTGTCCACTTTTCTCACTAAGTCTTCCTTCTGCTCACCTTTAGCCTAAACCACTGACTGAAGTTAATGAGAACCTCATTTGATTATGCATTGCTAGACCAATTTTCTATGTTTAAACATTATTATGCTAAGCTTGGTCCATTTGACCTCCACTCATAAACCTACCTCCACAAACATTTTGATGGGTGCTGGGCTTATCCTCCTGCAATCTGAGGGTGACTCTCAACACCAACAGTTTCATTGGAAGATTTGTTGGGATTTTCTATTGCATGCATTTAAGTTTAGAAGAATAATCTTCCATGCATAAAGAAAGATGAGTACCACCTCTATAAAAATGCAGGAGTATTTATCCTCATGATGTTATCTTAAAGACTTTAAAACAATGTCTTAAATCAACAAGCAACCCTAAAGGAAATTGGGTAAAAGCCTAAATTTATGAAGTAAAATTGGACGAAAACTAAGTACGGGGAGGATGTGTGTAGGAGAAGAGAACGAATTGACATGAACCGGGCCAAAATTGGCCATGGGAATATTAATTATAGATCTTCCATGCCATTTGGGGAAGAAATTTTGAATTTTATCATTTTTGAAAATTTTGAGAATTTTTGGAAAAATGGGAAATTTTCCATACCTGGTGATGTAGAAGCCACATGTTAGGTGAAGTGGTTGTGGCGACATGGAATACCGTGATGGAAATTCCATAGTGGCGAGCTTGGGGTCTGCAGTGTAGGGTGTTAAGAAATAGGATAAGTCGAAAGTCTAGCAAAGTGCAAAATGTGGAATGCGGGTGCGGGAGAATATGCAGGTGTGTTATTCCTCTACAAAGGCATAAAAAAATCATGTTGAAAATATACTAAGTCCTAAAAATTACATAATGTGGGATGACATACGAGTGTGGGAGAATGTACGAGTGTGTCATTCCTCCGCATGGATGATTGGAAATAGACTAAGTCTCAAAACTTGTGGAGTGCGGAATGAGAGATGTGATATGAAAGATGACATGAATGTGTGAGAGAATGTGTTGGTGCACCATTCCTCAACATGCATGTTGGAAAAATACCAAATCCTTATACTCATAGAGTGCGGAATGTGGGATGTGGGATGACATGCAGGTGTGGGAGAGTATGCAGGTGCACCATTCCTCTTCATGGATGTTGGAAAATTTACAAAGTCCCAAAACTCATGGAGTATAGAATGTGGAATGTGGGATGCAGAGTGCACAACATTGTTTTGGACAATGAAAGTTTCTTCCATTTCCACATAGGTAAGGTTTTCACAAAAAAAAAGAGAAGACAAAGAAAAAGAGAAGATAAGAAGAAGAGTAAAAGAAAAGGTGATCTAGATTGGATCATTGTATTGTTTGTCATCTATCTCAATCCTTTTAGAGTGGAAAAAATTGAAGGAATCAACTTGCAAGGCCATTTTAGTGGTAGGTCCCAGTTTGGAAAATTGGGGTCCAGAATCTTCTGGGACCATTTCGAGGAATTAAATGAAATTTTTTAGGGTTAAAAATTTCCAAAAATAACGTGTACCTCGTGACGTCATTCTACACATTGAGACCTTTACAACGGTGCAAAAATTATGTCAATTGGAGCTTGTATGAAAAATTTATTCCTCCTGTAAGTTGACCTATCATGTTGACCACCATGCCATGCCATCCCCCATTACTCATGCATATGGGGCTAGCCACATATGTAATTTTAGTAAGATTCTAGAAGGTCCAAAACCCTATCACAATTGAGGGTCGAGGAAGTAAATAACCTACCCCTAGATGGTTATCGGGATATGTTAAATACCATACCACTAGGAGGAGAAGGGGTTCCATTCTTTCACATTGTATCTTGTTCCATATATGAGAAAAACATCTGAGAGTGGTATTTTGTGAGCATAACATAGGAGGAGAGATTTTGTAGAAGCCATACAAGCCATAAGTCAAAGGAAACTCCAAAGAGAGTGCCTCTTTCTTTGTACTTGCATCATTTTTATACCAGAGAAAAGAGAGCAAAGAAACCTCACCTTTTAGCTGCGTTTTCTCCCGTATTGGGTTTCCCAAGTCATATCTTGTTTATTTGTGGATGGTGTGATTGTATTTTACTATTCTCTATTTTAGACATTTTATCTATTTCATGCATAAGTAGAAAATCAGTAACTAAATATCCTGGAATCTAAAGGAATTTAACCTTAATAGTGTAGATTTCAGTTTTATTTCTTTGATATGTTGTGATGAACTGTTCTAGTGGAATATCCACGACAATTTACAAATAAAAAGGAAAGGACAAAGACAACCAGGGATTTAAAAAAAGAAGTCTGGAGACAAAAACTTGTTTTGGCCATAACATGAGCATAAAAACTCATAATTAGATGAAATTTAAAGGGCATATCCACAATAACGATGACTATGAAAGTTCCAATGACGACCACTGGCTATTTATGCTTAAATGTCATGGAAAACATAAATCAATGTTTTTTAAATATTTGGGTCGTGATAATTAATCGGGGCCCAACTTAAGGTAAAATTTTATAGAGAGTTCAAAACCTAGGCATGAAGATATCCGTTTGGGCCTCTGACAAAATTCAAAAGGGTTTGGAGTGGAGATGCTAAGACGAGGGAAAATCCATTATTCCTGGGCACTTTTTAAGGATTTTTTAATTCTTCAAAGGAGGAAAAGGACCCGAGATCTCCAATCCAAAAAAATTATTTACTTGAAATTTTACTTGCTCATCAATCCATACAACTTTGTCTTAAGGTATTTTTTACCATTTTTTCTCCACTTGGGAGATAACTATTTTCTACTAAAAATTTCAAGTCTGGGAAAAGTGAAAAAAAGGTAAAGTAGTCAATTCTAGATTGTCACAGAAAGTGAATAGAGAATCATATTGAAAATATGAAGCTTGCTTAGTGTTCACCATCATAAATACTATCTTCACCCATTACAATTTGTTTTCTAGTTCCTAACATATTGTATTCTACAAGTGGAAGAAGTTTGTGTCTTAGATTAATTGTACCAAGGAGACATGTGCAAAAAGGGGAAAAATTGTCGATTTAGAAGACTGTAACTTTTTGCTCAAAGCTCGGAATTGAGAAAGAAAGTATTCATTGGAAATATTTTGGAAAGAAGAATCCAAACATAGACCCATAAGTGGGATTTGAGTAGTAAAATTTATAGGGAATCAAAAGGAAGATGATTGTTGGATATAAAGAAGAAAAGCATATATGGTTTCCATGATTGTAAAATCATTTCTATCTAACAATTTTTTTCCATGCACATTTTGCATAATTAAGGGTATGGGTAGAACAAGGTAGGTTTAGAATGAGGACTAGAGATATGGAAGATGCACAAGGATATTATAAACATTTGGAGGAATTTAAAGGGTTGTATGTCATCTTGGGTAATGCAAGTACCGAGTCAAATGGTCATAGAGAAGGAAAAGCACAAAACATAGAGTTACTGGAGACATTGAGAAGCCTACAAAAATAAGTGTTCAACTATATAACATACAATGAGAGGATTATAAGAGATTAGGAGGAGGAAAACAAAATCAACACTCAATTGTTATAAGGCTTAAACATATTGTAGAAGCAAATAAACAAAGAATCACATTCAAGGTAGGCAACATGACACAAATCTCATGTTAGAAGAGAGGAAGACATAAGCGTTAGGCACTATAGAAGTGCTAGTAGGCATCATCACCATTCACCAAGAAACTTAGCTACAAGGGCACATGCATTCTCAAAGTCAGAGAGCACCTCGAGTTTGTCTCCTATTAGACATCATAAAAGGAGGCTCGAGGTAGATGATTTGCAAGGAGATATGATGAATATTAAGTCTCCTACATTTGATGGTGATCATAAGAAATATGAAGATGTAGAAGCTTGGTTGTTGGAAATGAGGAAACACTTCCAATTGCACAATTATACATCAACTGTAGAAGCCATAGTTTCAATCTACCATCTTTAGGGAAAAGCATCAATGTGGTGAGACCAACTCAAACATGTTAAGCCCATTGATGAGAAGAGGATCTCATGGAGGTAGTTCTAAAAGTATTTTCAGAAGAAATATTTGTCAGAATGTTATTATGACAAGAAGATGAAAGCATTCTTTGAACTAAATATTGGAAGCATGACAATGGATGAGTATAAAAGGAAGTTCCTTGAATTTTTGAGGTACGCTGGCTTCATAAACGATGAGAAAGTTAAAATCCAAGGATTTTTTAGTGGGCTACCTTCTTTCTATATTGATAAAATTAATTTTGATGAGCGTAAGACCTTGAAAGAATCCATAAGAAAAGATATGTATATTTACCAACAGAGCAAAAGAAGATCAACTTTTTAAAAGGCTTGGGATGACAAGAAGAAAGGAAATATGGAGCAAAGAAAGAAAGGGTATATGCCACCATTTTTCATAAATATTTCTCAGGGACAACCAACACAAAATGAGCCTAGGATGACAAAGTCTTTGGGGAAAAGGCCAATATAGCAACCCATGAAATGTTGGGTATGTGAGGAAGATGATATAGTTGAGGACATGGGCAGAAGAATGCGAAGGATTTATGCAACCTTGGGCAACAAGAAATTAGAATATCGATACCATATTATTGAAGTAGAAGGTAAGATTGATAATCACCCCATAGCCATTCAAAATTATTCTAGAGCTATCCATAGTTACATAGATCCTAATCTCGTTCATAGAATTCATTTGCAATGAAGCAAACATGGGAAACATTGGCTGGTTAAGCTAGTCAGGAAATTTAAGATAAGGATCAATGAATTGGTTAAAGATTGTCCAATGGACATGAATGGACTCAACACAAAGACAAATTTGAATATCATACATTCTGGTTCATATGATTGCTTAATTGGTATGGAAAAGCATCATGTTGTCCTAGATTGCTACAAAAAGGCATTGACTTGTATTGTTGAGGAAGGGAAGAAAATGAAAGTTTAGGGGATTCCAAGGCCTGTATCCATTAGAGAAATTTCAGCTATGAAGTTGAAAAAGAGTTTCAGAAAAAGATGACAGATTTATGCAGTCCACATGGAAGAGGAAACCAAAGATAAAATGTTAAGTATTGAATACCATATAGTATTGCAATATTATGAGGATGTATTTGGGGAGATACCAAGGTTACCGGTAAAGAGAGATATCGGTTTCTACATTGATTTGGTGCCTGGAGCTTCCCTATTGTCTAAGACTCCTTGTAGGATGAGCACAACAGAGCTAAAGGAATTGCAGATGCAACTCAAAGAAATTTTGAATAAGGGGTAATACACCCAAGTGTCTTCCCTTGGGGTGCCCTGGTGCTCTTTTTCAAGAAGAAGGGTGGAGCCTTAAGGTTGTGCATTGATTTCAAGTAGTTGAATAAGGTTAACATAAATAACAAGTATCCCTTGCCAAAGATTGATGGTTTATTTGATTAGTTGAAAGGTGCAAGGACATTTTATAATATTGACCTAAAGTCGGGCTATCATTAGGTGAGAATAAAAGAGGAATATATCAACAAGACAAAATTCAAAACAAGATATGGAAATTATGAGTTTGTAGTGGTGCCATTTGGGTTGTCAAATGGACCAACTATCTTCATGTGTCTGATGAATGGAGTGTTCGGAGAGTATCTGGACAAGTTTGTCATTGTTTTCTTGGATGTCATACTCATTTACTGAAAGACAAAGGAGGAGCATTAGCAACACTTAAGGATGGTGCTACAGGTATTGAGGGAGCATCAATTGTATGCCAAGTTGAGAAAGTGCTCATTTTATCAAAGTCATATTCATTATTTGGGGCATATTATTTCATAGGTTGGGATAACGGTTGATCTTGAGAAGATAGAAGCCATTAGGAGATGGCCAACACCAAAGAGTGTATCAAAGATGAGATCATTCATGGGACTTGCAGGTTATTATAGAATATTTATTAAATACTTTTCAAAGATTACACATCCAATCAATTCTTTGCAAAAGAAAGGTGTGAAGTTTGAATAGACCTTTGAATGTGAAGAAAGTTTTCAACACTTGAATAATTTATTGACAAGTGCACTAATATTAAATATTGTTGATCTGAATGATAATTTCATTGTGTGCATTGATGCATGCAAGGAAGGGCTTGGTGGAGTCCTTACACAAAATGGGCATGCGGTATGCTATGAGTCAAGGAAGTTGAAAGAACACGAGAGAAACTATGCAACACATGACTTAGAGTTGAAAGCCATAGTTCATGCCTTAAATATGTGGAGGCATTATCTCATGGGAAAAATATTTGAGTTGATACTAGACCATAGTAGTTTGAAATATTTGTTTGGACAACCAACTTTGAATGCCAAACAAGTTATATGGATGCAATTTCTTAGTGAATATGATTTTGATATAAATCATATCAAACGAAAAGAAAATAAATTGGTTGATGCACTCAATAGAAGAGTGCATAATATGCATTCTACAACCATTAACATCTATATGTATGATTTAAAATATATAATTTCGTAAGCTGCAAATTCAGATCAAAATTATTTGGAAGTGAAAGAAGCATTACAACAAGGGAATTTTCAATAGAAATATAATTATTATGAGCTGAAAGAGGATGGAATCCTCACGTGTGGGGGAAAAGTATGTGTTCCTAAACATCAAGAAATAAAAATTTTAGTGCTGAGAGAAATGCACAATGTACCTTATGTTGGGCACCCATGATATCATAAAACAATTATAGCTGTAAAGAGGCAATAATTTTGGCCAAGAATGAAGAAATAGGTGGTTGATTATATATACAGATGTCTAGAGTACCAAAAGGTAAAGGTTGAGCAAAGACATACAAATGAATTTCTACAACCATTTCTCATTCCTTATTGGAAATGGGAAGTTGTTACAATTGATTTCATTATTAAACTGCCCAAGACTGTAAGGAATTATGAATCTATCATGGTAGTGGTGGATAAATTAACTAAGGATGCCCATTTTATTCCATTGAATCTAACTCACAAGGTATCCAACGTTGTTGATATTTACATGAGAGAAATTTCTGAGCTATATGGTGTGCCCAAGGCAATTGTTTTAGACAGAGATCCCAAGTTCACATAAAATTTATGGAAGGGATTGTTTAAACGATTTGGGACAAATTTAAATTTTAGCATGTCATATCACCCAAAGTCACATGGGAAAATAGAGAGGGTCAATCAAGTGATTGAGGATACATTGAGGATGTATGTGATGGATAAGACATCCAAATGGGAAGATTATTTTCATTTAGTTGAATTTGCTTAAAATAATGGGTATCATACATCTTTGAAAATGAGCCCATTTGAAGAATTGTACGGTAGAAGGTGTAACACACTTGTGAGTTGGGACAACCCAACTGATAGAAGCCATCATTGGGATAGATTTTCATAGGGAAATGGAAGAACAAATGACAAAAATAAAATGTAATTTAAAGGTTGCACAAGATAAGAAGAAACTTTATGCAGACAAAGGTTGAACACACATATAAATTAGAGTTGGCGAGCATGTCTTCTTGAAACTGAAGGCTAAGAAGAGTTCGCTGAGATTGGGAAGCTACCCAAAACTAATAGCAAGATATTATGGACCACTTAAAATCCTAGAGAGGATTTTTTTTGTTGCATACATGCTTGCAGTTCCTTCATCCATGTGCATACATAATGTGTTTCATGTATCTTTGTTGAAGAAGTATGTGTCTGATGCTAACCATGTAATTGATTGGGTTGTGATCTAGGTGGAGCACAAGGGTGAATTATGTGTCTAGTTGGTGTGAATATAGGATAGGATGGTCAAGGTGACGTGGAATCAAGTTGTCAGACTGGTAAAGGTCCATTTGACCTACTACAATGCTACAGATGCAACATGGGAGCATGAGCATGCCATGTAGGAAGCATACCCACAACTTTTTGAAGATGTTTGAGGTTTTTTATTGTACACATGTATATAATGCACCGAGGACAATGCATAAACAAGGGGGAGGGGAATGTAACACCCTTGGGTTGTAAATGTGTATATGTACATATGTTTTTATAGGCTACTGAACTAGTATGGTTTTGGAGCCGGAGTACCTATGTATGTATGTATGTTTTGGTGTAGAGTGTCTGTGTTATATTAGGCTAGACAACCTATATGCTAAAAGTTTGGTGAGCCTATCATTGTAAATTGTAATCACACTTCGATATATATCAATAAAATACATCGCTATTGTAGACCAAGTCAGCCAAGAGAGTATGGGGGCCTAGGAATCCACAAGAGGGAAAGGGGGATAAGGGGATTAAGTAAAGGGGATAAGTTAAGGGGGGATTAAACTAAGGAATATAATAACAAATATTCATAAGTTTGGAGTCCTTATGTTATGATTTTATCTTAAGTTTTCAAGGAAGGGGAATGAGTTCCTGGGTGGTGGGGAAAGAGTTCCTTTGATTGCCACTTGTCAAAGGGTTGACATGCATAATTTAGACTTTGGTTTTAGGGAAAAATTCCATTCATTCCATTAGTCTCATATTTCATTCTTACCATTTCTTGGAGGGTGTGAGATGAGGAGCCACTGTGAACTTGTTACATTGTGAAACTTGTGAATCCTAGGTGGATTTGGGTGTATAATTCTCCTTGAGTTGCTTTGGGGAAGGATGGAAATCTAGAGGGAGAATTGTTTGCGATAGGTTTCCTTAAATTTGAGGCCTGAAAGGAGCCTAAAGACTCCATCATAGCAGCTACAGTTCCTGGAGCCATAATTCTCCAAGATTTTCTGGTCGACCTATGTTGGAGCCTTGGAAGGGAAGTGGGACAAATTGAGGGATTGCGGTGCAAAGAAGGGGGTACACTTCTTTTGGTTGTACAGAATGATGGGATATGAGAGGTTGTAGTTTGGAACTATTTTTGGAGTTTGGTACCTTGGTCTAGCCATTGTTGTGCTGGCTGTTAGACCATAGTTGGTTTAGGTGGCATTTGCCCTAGTGGAGTCATAGTCCCAACTCAAGGGTGACCTACATTTGAGAGTACTGGAATAGTAGTGTCTATGGATTGGTGGAACATCAAAGATCTACAGCCAGTTCGTGCTCTTACAAAAAGATAAGTGTTTTGTTATGTGTTTCTTATGCTAAATAATGTGTATTTTATGTGATTAATTATGATATTATTATGCATGTTTATTTTTATTTATGTTAATATGTGTTCTACATAAGTTATGCATGGCATTATAAGTTATTAAGATTGCATAAATGTTTCATATGCAGGAAATAATGTTATAGATGGGTATTAGAGCCCCGTTGGGCATAATTATTAATGGTATCAGAGGAGTACCAAGTTACGTAAAATAATTTTGAAATTTCATATGTGACAAAGTGAATTACAATGACATATTCCCATAAGTGAGTCTATGGTGTGTTACAATGGGGGGTATCCCAAATAATGAAAGTAAACCTATTTAAGTGAAACAAAACCATGCATTCATATGATTTACTTTAATGAATCCACACACACACACACACACACACACACACACACACATATATATATAACAAGACAATGAATTAGGATTCCAATCAAAGATTACAATGCTCTAGAGATATTCAACTATAAACGATTGCATGAATCAAGTTTATATCCACTTCAAAGAAAGTTTAGGAGCCAATGGATGTGTGTGCCAAATATGACATGTAAGATAAATGACATTAACAACTTTATATTAGCATTTAAGTATAACACAAATTTCTAAATAGATATTTAATGACAACCAAAGAAGTGTTAGAGGCAATTCTAAAAATATATAAACATTAACTAATCAAGAACTTGTAAAATGGGTGGTGAATCCCCCTAGGGTTTCACAAGTAAGCACTTGGAATTAACCAAATAAAACCTCTAATAAAATTATAATAAATTAAAAGCACATTAGATATTGAAAACACCTCTATATATGTAATATGAGCTTTATAAACAATATAGAAATGAAATAAGGGCAAGGAATGAGAAAGAAAACACCTTGAAGCACCAAACCCTAGCCTTAGGGTTTCACCGGATTTTATTTTTAATGTTGAAATTTAATTTCTAGATTTGAGAATCACCTTCAATGAACCCAAAGAATAATATATAACACTTTAAATATCAATCCAATAGGATCGATTTACACTAGATAATAAATGATTTTCTTTGATTTTCACCATTAGATTTCTTATTAAATAAATAAAAAAAGGTTTTTTTTTGGTTGATTGTTGGATATAGGACTATTGCCCTTTTTTAATCTAATTAGGGATTATGGGGTCAACACGTATGCTTCTCTAAGAATTGGTCACTCTAATCAGATGGTATATCTTAGAAGAAAATGAATATATGTTATTCGTTCTCCATATCAAGTCCATAAGCATGACCTGTAAGAAAAACATTGCCTTGAGTTGAACGATTATTAATATTGAGAGGAGGAGGAGGATATATATGTAGTAGTATAAAAGCATATGATTATTCTAAGAAGTTTGAATGGAAGTCTCACCACTAGAAAATTCATTAACAAGAAGCAGTAAGAAGCCAAGCCCTGGACATATCTGTTGATGATGAGGGGTAGCTACTAGATCTAACAGAGTAGCTACGAGACCAACCCTCACTAGATCAATAACTTGTTATAGCACATACCCTAGTGGAACTTATTGACTGAAAAATTATTTAAGTTGACGAAGGTTCAATAGAAACAATCCAAATCCATCTTCTCTCTTAGAACCACTTTCATTTTGGGATCAAGTTTACTTGGTTCCCATTCGAGTAGATTCATATGCAATAGATATAGGTGAAGTAAATCCATAAGACATGGCATGGGTTGTTATCGAACAAATTGGTAAGTGCAGACACAAACTAATCTCTCTAGTTTCAAAAGGAAGCTAGAACAAAATAAGGAAGAATACAAGCTTCTCCTTAGATTTCATTGGAATATAAACTAGTTTAGAGAGGGACAAATGACATACCATTTAAACGACGTTTGATCCTTGCTAGTGTTGGAGTTACTTCACACACACCTAGGATTTATTTTTCCTAAGGTTATTCCTTGTTTATTAGTCATAATTAGTCATTATCCAGTCTCCTATATTTTAGGGGAGAATATTCCACCTGGAGAATATTCTCTTTCAGTTGACATATTCCACCGGAGAATATTCTCTTCAGCTGACAATTTCAGTTTGACTAGTTGAGTTCAGCTTAGATGTTGCATTGTTTTGTCACCATGCAACATTGGGATCATCACCAACTCACTACTCTTTGTTCAAATGGCTAACTCAAGACTAGCTGACTAGTTAACTAAACTAGGTAGCAGTTCACTGTAAACCCACCTCGAGACTAGACTAGGTAAGGGCTACTCTTGTAACTGCGGGTGTGTGTCCAGATCAATATAGACCACCACTATGGCTCATTAGTTACCATGTATCCTATATCTATTGTAAATTATTCACTCTTTGAGTGTGGAATAACTAACAGAATTCTTCCATTCTTTCTATCTTGGCTTCTTTCTCTCACTTTCCTCAAATGTGTAGTATTTTCTAGCTAGATCTATTATGTGCGTGTTCAACACATTTACATGGTATCGTATTTTATGACCTAAGCAAAAGCTACACCAAATCATTTTTTGTATGTACAAAAGATTGAAGACAACAAAGATGGATTATTCATCGAAAATAATTCTCACACTATATTTGAAATGGAAGCCAAAGATTTTGCTTCATCTTAGATGTAGGCTTATACCAAATAACCATGAAATGGAAGTAGAGCTTGATTCTGTCGATGAGAAAATGACTTTCTCAATAGACAGATATGGCCATACCTAAGTATCGACATGTCCTGCTTCTCTTGAACTTTTCAATCAAGTATATGAAAAATCACAAGGATTAACTCCAAAAACATTATGGACTAGATTGGAGGTTTTATTTGAGAATAAATAATATTTTGAAGATTTCATGCAAGGAGGCTCCAGTAACAGATAGAGCTAGAAGAGAAGTCATAAGAAGATCAAGTCTCTTATTATGAAGAGCCTTCTACAAACATTTTTTGTAGAAATTAGTATTACAATAATTGAAGATGATAAGTTCACTCCATTCTCAGATGAGATTAAAATTCATCGGATGATATATGGCATGCATCTCAGAGTCACATGCAGACACTTTTAAATGCACAATGCATGCATCTCATAAGACAAAAAAGGAGCCAATGTACATCGACACCATTCCGCATATTTTCCTGAGAAAACTCTTTAAACAAATTGATATTTGAATTCCTCGAAATTCAAATTTAAAAAATCATCCTAAAACTGAACTGAAAGTGATGTTATGATCATTTCAAAATCAACAAAATTTTAGCATTTTTCTGGAAATGGTCGCATCTGTTTCAAAGTTTTATCCAAAATTTATTTGGATTAGTTCATTACAGAAGAGAAAGTGGATATGTGTGGAAATATCAATGATGCATATATCTCCATCAAACTGCAAACATCTACATCTTCAACAAAAATCTTCAAAGAGCAATAAACTGGTATCAGCCATGGTGGTCTTCTTTGGAGTGAAGGATGGTTTCTAGCAACCTTTGTTCATTCTCATTTTTATTTTATGCATTGTGTAATTTGAGGGTTTTGTTCCCAAGGAGGTTTTCCCTCTTCCTGCTTAGTTCGGTATCTTTTGTATTTGGGTACCTAACATTGGCTCATAGTGTGGACCCATTTTCTATTTTCACCATAGTGATGTTCGGGGTGTGTTGGAGTTACTTCACACACACCTAGGATTTATTTTCCCAAGGTTATTCCTTGTTATTAGTCATAATTAGTCATTATCCGCCTATATTTTAGGGAAGAATATTCCACTGGAGAATATTCTCATTGACACTTCGGGTTTGACTAGTTGAGTTGAGCTTAGATGTTGCATTGGTTTTGTCACCATGCAACATTGGGATCATCACCAACTCACTACTCTTTTGTTCACCAATTAACTCAAGACCAGTTGACTAGTTAACTCACCTAAGTGATGCTTCACCTTCAGAATCACCTCGAGACTAGACTCAGTGACGGCTTACTTTGTAATCGCTGGTGTGTGTCCGCATCAATCTAGACCACCACTATGGTTCATTAGTTACCTATGTATCCTATATCTATTGTAAATTATTCACTCCTTTGAGGGAATAACGGTTAATGAGAATTTTTCCATTCTTTCATCTTGCTTCTTCTTCTCAATTTCTCCAAATGTGTGTAGTATTTTCTAGCTAGATTCATTATGTGCGTGTTCAACACATTTCTACGCCTAGTGTCGTCCTTACTCCATATTTGGATTTGTGGGATGGTGAAACTGTTAAGAATCATAGACCAACAAAGAGAGAACAACAATATATATATATTCCAATGAATTCTATGTATAAGATAAAGGAGTTATACAATAAAAGTAGAGACACCCTTTATAGGGAAGAAATGTATTACTGCATTATATTAAATGAAAGTGGAGAATACAACCCATGCCTTGATGTTGCAAGGTCCCTTTCAATGGCCCTTTTCTTTAACACACACCTTTGCTCCAATTCGTTTGATAAAGAGCATTCACAACCTGACTTGGAGAGCTAAAGCAAAGCTATCTCAAGCACAATCTAAAACAAAATTCTTCATGCATAAGCCAGCCTAGCCTCTCCCATGAGAGATACCTCTTTATATAGGGTGAAAGAGGGATGGATGAGGATATTAGGATGATCCCACTAAATCAGAGAAGCGAGTAAGATCCAAACTGATCGGAGGCCACCTCATCTTCTAGAAGATTCCCTTCTAGAACTTTCGTGAATTTCACTTTTTCTCTTGTTTTAGGATCGTCACACCCTATGCATAGGCAACCTACGACGATGTTGTAGTCCAGTTTTGGTGCAACATGCGACGATCGAGCATCATCACACCCCAAGCATTGAGTAGGGTGCGACGATCTCCTTTGACATAGTTTTTAATGAAGAAAAAATAAGCCACTTTATTCATGGAGAAAGTCTCTTTTGGTATCTTTAGGGAACATGGTAGTGAGTTATGCACATATCGTCAATTGATCACAGGGGTGAACAAAATAACGTGTAACATAATTCCCCCCAAAGTATGAAGTTGGAACCTATGACAGCTGAAATGTAATGCCTCCTTTGGGTTTAGACGCAACCAGAGAGTTGCACTATGAATCAACTGTAGCGTCCACGTGGTGCATCTGCAAGTAAGATTTATGGACGACTGGTCGGAACTCGTGTAGCTCTCTCTTAGCCACTGACTGGGCTTCATATAAAGCATTTATCGCATTATCAACTTGTTGGATCTAGTCAAACTTTTCCTATTTTTCTAGCGGACCCAGTGTAGTGGCAGCCTCTTCCCTAAGTGACTGTACTTTGACGCGCAATTCCTCCAGAGTCTGGTTGCACCGTGCTATAATTCCCATCCAATCACTAACCTCTCGAAAAATATTTGTACACTCTACAGTCCTTCGGTGCAAATTTACTATTCCCTTGTTCCTGTCAACTAGAACGATTTCCATTTGTTCTTGCAGCTTATGAGGTTGCTGCTATGCTTCACATTGACTCTCCCACAGTTGTGCTTCCAGGTTCTCTGTGCGAATGGACAACTCTGACCATGCTCCTTGGAGTATCTCAATCTACTACTCAGGCTCTCCTGCTATACTGGATTCATGCAGTTGTGGTGCTTCCTTTCTTATCTCTGGCCAGGATTTTGCAAGCTTCTCCTGGACTCTTTCCAATTTATGCTCTGCCTGGATCTTTGCATATTCCTCTTGTGTCCTGCGTGCTTGGAGAGGAGTGCTTCCTCCTTTGATAACTCCGCATCTCATTCGACCTGATGTAGCCTATGCCCCAATTGATCAATTGAATATCTGATCATGCCAATTAGATACGCTGATGGACACTGAGCGAGGTCAACAGAAGAAGTGGTGGCCTCCCTGGGTACTCTGACCTACAATGGGAGTCCATTGGCTATCGAATGCTTTGAAGGTGTCTCCACCTATTCCTCCCTTGTAGATGGACATTGCGACGGCTACACAAGTCTCATCCTTAATGCTGATGGAAGGAATGGTAGCACTTATGTTTTTTCCAGGAAGAGCGACATCATCTCTGCACATTGCTATGGATGTTGGAGTACTAGCTCCAGATGTTCTTGCTACGAGGTAGCAATTTGCTCTGATGTTGACTCAGGTTCCTTCTAAAACTCTGGTACTCCTTCCTCTTTCTAGACCTCGACTTCTGAGATTCTTCTCCTTTGAATAACACCCTCAACATTGATCATTGAGGCCATTCGCTGAGGACTTGGGACTTGCGACATTGGTACTGTTTGAATATCTGTTGAAGGTAGAGTGTCCTGAATTGGTACAAATGGAATAATATGTTGACTTGGGACTTCAAGGTTTGGACCAATGGGTTTTGGTCTCTATTCAGGTAGTTCGGGGGGATCCAAATGCATGGGCTCTGACTCAATGGTTTGGGGTGGGATGGTGATTTCTCGAGGTGGTGACTAGGGTTGTGGGGGTGATGGGTGTTGTTCAGTGATGATGGTGGTGGATGGAGTGGTATTATGTTAAGGATTATCTTGGATTTCAATGATTTGGGCCACTCGAATCACTACTCGAGTACGAGGGATGGATGATGATATAGACTGAGGGTTCAAAATATTTAATGGGGAGAGCCCTGTCCTGGGTTTCTTGACCAATGGGTCTCTGATGAAGGCATCATTTAGGATGTCATTGACATATTTATATGTCAACATGGCTTTCTCTTGCAGCTGTGGGAACATGGGGAATTTCCTCTTCTTGCATTCCAATGGCTGTGTCTCTTCGTCCTCCTCCTCCGAGTCTATTTGTACTTGAGTCTCTTTCTTCTTCTCCTCTGGGCCCGAGCTTGGTTCTACCCCTTCTTCCTATCCCTTTTTATTCAAAAGCTTTTCCGGTAGAAGGTAGTGCATCCCTGAATTGCGCGGGTTGTGTTTCACTCTTGGCCATGACGTGACCTCCTTGTCGAAGGCCTCTTCATCCAGGTAGAATGACAACATATGGGAGTGGAAGTCTTCTCTCTTGGCATGCCTTGGCCAGAAAAATGTGTGGTGGTGGTTCATGTTGAACGTGATGTTTCCCGTGTTCAAGTTGAGCAATTCCTGAGGTATGCACAACCTTTGATTTGCGTCAAGAAACCGGTTATACCATTTTTAGAACGTCGTGTTGTTGAATGTAGTGTTCTCCAAGTCCGACCTTGAGTTCCAAGGCTTGAACATCTTTGCAAGTTGGGCTTTGTTTGCTGGCAATAGAGGTCTTCCTAAAGGTTGCATCCACTTCAACATGGAAAACACAACTAGCATATATTTGTAGGTGAAGGTGTCTCCCTTCTCCCGAGCTTCCTCACATGCCACCATGAGCTCTTCTAACAAGTAGCTGAACTAGTTGAAGACTGCTCCATTGGGGCAAAAATCCGCTACCGACTAGGCATACAGTGTGCACTCGCCCTTGTAATACGACCGCATCACCTAGCTAGCAATCACATAGCAAGTTGTTTTGACTGGCTTGGGTAGAATGGGGTCAATCTTGGTTGTGCACCTCCCTCTCTAAGTATGAAATCGTTCATACAAGTGGGGTCCTCCCTTTTTCTTCCCATGTTTAATGGGACCTTGAAATCCTTTGTATATGTCCTCGCCTTCGATGGAGAGGCCCGTGAGTTAATGGATATCCTCTGCATGTATGGGATACCGTCTGTCAAGCCATAAGCTCATGTCATGTACACGACTGATGAGGAACTTAATACACTGCTCCACCTCACCCATAGTGCCGAAAACTAGCAAGTCTTGAAGATTCATAATGGTGGAGTTGAAGAGGTTGATGAACTTCGGCTTCGACATGAACTGCATCCCTCCCAACTCATCTGGAGCCACACTCCAGAATACATCAATCTTCAATTGTGGAAACAAGACCTGGTCTATCAGGTCGAGGTCGAGGAGTTTGACTTGCTCGACCTTTCCTTTGAGATCGCCCACGATCTCGACCCGGGGATCACATGGCTCATCCGGCACTATGTCTTTAGAAACTGAGCTCCCACTTCCTGTAGATCTCGACATAGTGACTCTAGGCTGTCAATAGACTTCAAAAGGCTAACTGGGATTGGGGATCGCGACTGAGGGTCAATGGATTGCAAAGGTGAGAGAAAAATTCAGAATTTGTAAGGCACTAAGTTCTCTCTGGGAAACAATACGTCTTACATCAAGTTCACACAACCTTATACTCGATCTTATCTTGAAAGTTCTGTAATAACTTCTAAGTCCATTCATCATTAACCCTATAAACACAACTTGGAGTTGAGTTATCTGACGAGATTGTTTAACGGGGACCTGGTTGAATTCAGACGTTACTGTTTGAACGGATGAGAATCCTGATGTGAATACCAATGACATTTTCACCTATCATAGCTTTATGATTTAACAGAGTTCGGACGGGTTACTGTAGCGGTCATAAAGGTGATGACTTGACTGGGTTCGTGTGGGACATGGAATAGGATTGTGTTAGGATTCTCTCTCCCTCCGACCACAAATGGGTTCCTGTCACATTTAACGTCTGTCTTTAATGGAATCGCGACTCTTTTGATCCTACGCTACTAAGTAAGCAGTTCTGCATCAAAGTAACACTTAGACGGAAAAATGAAATACATGTCGCGACACAACAATGCACACTTTGAATTTATTAACCGAATTCAAAGAAATTGCAAACAATTCAAATCTAATGACTATACATGCTCCTTTGGACTAGACCAACGATACTCTAGCTCAGTTATGAGAAATATAGGGTTTTAGG
>SNQJ01S0004567.1:413250-433267 GCA_010110895.2 Picea sitchensis
AAAACGAGGATCGTATGCAAAAGTTACGACCCCGGGAAGTTGATGTATTGACTTACCCAAACGGGGCCCACATGACTTTTGGCGCTTCATCTCCCAGGGTTAGTTTTTTGGACGTTTAAGGTTTTTGAAACTCCTGTTTATTGTAAAAAGGCCTTGAGAGCCTCATTGTAATCATCTTCTTGTGAATGAGCGTAGCCGTCACATCTCTTCTCAGAGATAAGCCGCCACCATTCCAACAAGCTTGTTTTCCGCTGCATTTTACAGTTTCAACTTATTTCCTTATTGAATAGAAAACCAGTTTTACTGTATCTCTGTTATTTTGTGTTAAGCATTTGGTAATAATATATAGTCATTTCGTTCTGCTCATAAAATCTGGATCAAACTTGCTTGGATGTTTCTGGTATCGACTATCATAAAGTAGGACCTTATCTCCGTGTGCAAATGTTTTAGTCTTAATCTAATTGTCATGCCAAGATTTCTGCCTTGCTTTCTCAACTGATTGATGAAATTCTACTAAAAACCTAGTCTCATCAAGTTCTTGCAACTCCGTAACCCTTTGCGTGACTGATTCATCCTCTGACATGTGTGTAAACTATGCAATGTATAGACTCGGGATGATGAACTCTATAGGTACCACATCCTCTTTCCCATAGACTAGCTGAAATGGAGTACTATACTTGTGGATTTTCTCCATGGTTGTCCTGTAAGCCCATAAAACTGTTGGGACCCTATCATCCCAATATTCCTTGTTTGCACAACAAACCTTCGTTAATCCTCTCTCCATAATCTTGTTAAACGCCTCTACTATGCCATTAGCTTGTGGGTGGTAGGGGATACTTTTATGATATTTAATTAAGAACTCTGTTGTAAGATTTTCTATTGTACTACTGATAAAATGACCACCCCGATCACTAGTCATACTCCTATGACATCTAAACTGAGTGATAATGCTTTCAAAAATAAACCTGGCAGCAGTATCGGTCGAGCAATCCTGAACAACTTTTGCCTCAACCCATCATGTAAGGTAATCAGTTGCGGTAATAATATACCTGGCCTTTGAATGCTTAGCTATGGGATTGATTGGTCCAATAAAGTCAACCTCCCATTTCTAAAATGATTGCAGAGCACGAACTAGATGAAGAGGCAATTTGTCTCGTCTTGATGGCTTTCCTACTATATAACAAATGTCAGAAGATCTAACATATTCCTTCTCATCCTTGAAGAGTGTGGCCCACCATAATCCGTCTTGGAGGACCTTTTGCGCCATGGCCTTTCCTCCGACATGGCCTCCCACAACTCCACTATGGCACTCCCACAATATGTCTTGTCTTTCGTGGTCTAAGACACACCTTCTAAGGACACTATCTAGGCCCAACTTATACAATTTCCCTACAATCAATTGATAGTCCGCTGCTCGAACCACCATATGACGTTTCTGAGTTGCGGAGTATGTTTCTGGGTAGGAACCTGTGCTTAAGAAGACTGCTATGTCTTCCAAGTATTCTGGCACGGCCTCAACTCGGAACAGGTCTACATCTGGGAGCTGATCATCAACTGCTCCACCACTTTATCCTTGCTATAATCTGGACAGGTGATCAGGGCCCACGTTGCATTTTCAGGTTTGATGATCAGCTCAAATGAAAATACTTGAAACAATAACAACCATTGACAAATTCTTCCTTCCAAGACTGGCTTGTTAACTAGATATCTTAATGCAAAATGATCAGTGACAAATTTAAAATGAGAGCCTAACAAGTAATGTCTAAACTTATGTAGAGAAAAAATCACAGCCAAACCTTCCCTTTCTATGGTTGTATAGTTTCGCTCAGCTTGCGACAGCTTCCTGCTAGAAACATAGATGGGATGATCCATGGCTCCATCTCCTGATTGCGCTAATATGGATCCTAAGGCAATACCTGATGCGTCCACGTGCACAGGAAGTTCATTTTCCCAATTCGAAAATATCATAATAGGTGTTGTGTGTAGATTTTCCTTCAGGATGTCAAACACTTTATCACAGTCTTATTTCCAGTGGAACACTTCCAACTTCTTTAGTAGATTTTTCCAGGGGTGTAGTAATGTTCGCATACCTTTTGATAAACATGCGATAGTACCCTGTGTGCCCCAGCATGGAGCACAATTGTTTGGTGCTCGTAGACAGTGGCATGTTCACAATGACCGCAACTTTGGCTGGGTCTACCAGTACTCCTTCTCGGCATACTATGTGGCCTAACATATTTCCATGTGGCACACAAAAGATACACTTTCTAAGGTTCAAAGATATATGCAATTCCCTAAATCTATCAAACATAAAACGTAGTAGCGCTACATGTTCCTTGAGCAGGCTGTATACCATCCAATTGTCCATATAAACTTCTATAAATTTGTGAATAAATTCTGGGAAGGATGCTATTACAATCCAGGAAAAAACTGCAGGGGCGTTTTTTAGGCCATACGACATCACATTATATGAAAATGACCCCCATTCTTTTATGAATGTTGTCTTCCTTTTGTCTTCTTCAACAAATCTTACATGGTGATACCCCAAAAATCCATCTGTAAACGAGTAAGATTATTTCCCCGCAACCTGTTCTAGCACCTGATCAATAAAAGGTGTTGGAAAAGGGTCATGCACATAGGCAGAGTTAAGACTTATATAGTCTACACATACCCTAATGTCCTATGTACCTTTCTTGCTTTGGATCACTATGGGGATAACCCATTCTGCTTCTTCAACTGGAAAAATAAGTCCAGGCTCGAGTATCTTGTTAATTTTCTTCTTAACCTTTTGCTTCACCCCGGGCTTAAGACGATATGGTCTATGAGTTACCAGTTTTGATATCAGTTTTAGTTCAATTTTTGTTTCTCCCATATATCCTTTAATCCCTTTTAGTTCTGAAAACGTCTTTGGGAATAAGTCCTCATACTCCCGCAAAAGGCTATATATCTCTTGGTTAGTTTTCTCATCCTAGTAATCTCCTACCATAACTATCTTAGGTTGCTTCGTAGTTCCTATGTTGACTTTTCACAACTTAAATGGATGATTATAAGAACTGGCAGTCTGGTTGGATATGATGTTCTGGATTTCTCTGCTTTCTTCTGTTTCCTTAATGGCTAATTTTCTCAGTTCTTCCAAATCATCCAGATTCTCCAAATCCTTCTCAATATTATAGCATTCCATAGGTGTTTTGGTCGTGTCTAGGCAAAGGTTAGACTGGAGCACTTGACTATGATTTGCACATACCACTGGTTTTGATTTCCGTTGACCAACATTGGTAAAAAGGAATTTTTTAATTCTTTGTAGGAATATCTTAAGCTCATGGTACTTACTTGTAAAAGAGAAGTCCTTGAAAAATTGGTTTGCTAACCTTTTCCAGTTGCTGGTCTGCCTTCTGGTCTCTTCATGCATGTACCAAGTTTTAGGAATCAAACCTAGTGAACGTGGAAATACTTGAACCCATAAGCAAGATCGTATTTCCACAAATTTCCACTGTCTCATGCATTGTTCAATATGTGTTTTAGGATTAGACTGCCCATTGAACAGTTGCGCAACTTGGAAATCCATTTGCATCTCTGATTTCAACTGCTCCTTATCTTGAAATCTATATCGGATAGCTTGCTTCACATCCTCTCGGTTCTTAATCAAGGCTTTGTGACTAGCCCACCATCTGGCAAGGGTGTCCTGGAGGGATAAGTCCAGAACTGAAATCCTTTGATCCTTCGCTATCTTCTCTTCCATGCTAACCAAAAAATTGTCAAGTTTTGAGGTACCATTGTATATCGGATGTTCTTTGACCTCGTTTCCAACCCATATAGATGCTCTAACAGTTGTACATCTCCTTGAAAATATTTCATATGAACCTCGCTGCCAACTGCCAAATGCTAGTTCTGAATCTTTGTCCACTGATTGTTTGCTCCTCCAACTCACTGATCCATCAACAATAGGATTTATGTAGTCATCTCTCGTTCCTACTGTTATAGCATATAACTGATCCAAATCTTCTCCTTCCATATTATTTTTTGTTGGCTCCATATATCGAGGGGCTACATACGGATCCAAAGGATGAACTGCTTTGATTCCATCTTCTTCGAATGTCATAGTATCCCTCTTTAGGTAAATAACAACATAATTATCATAGGCCCAATCAATACCAAGTAGTGCAGGATAAGGGTCCTTATCCCCCATGATTTCGATCACCTCAAAATCATCTACAATCTTTACTCCCGCAACATCCATCTCTACATTCTCCATTCTACCTATTGGAAAAATACAATATTGATTAACCATTCTTAACTGGATTGGGGAATACGTCAACTAGGGTTTTTCTAAAGCTTCCCAAGTATTTTTAGGTAGTATGTTAACATCAGATCCCAAATCTAACATAACATATTCAATCTCAAACTCATCTAGCTGGGTTGCTAATCTAAACTCTTTCCCAGACTGTATTTTCCTTCTTTGCACTCTCTGAATATTCTTCTTAGGAATATTAGTCCTTGTTCTAGTTTATGGGGATTCTTCAGTTCCTAGGACTAGGTATAGGGCATTGCACAACTTTTCTATCAGCTAGTCATTCCCAAGAATATCAGAAAATAACTGAAACCAAAGGTCAACTACATTTTGTGACTGCTCCGGTTGTCTTGTCAGGACTACGGGGCTTCGGAGTGCAGGGGGTGAAGAAGGAAACTGTGCAATCTTAGGATAAACGATAGGTTGAGGGGGTTTTTCTTCCATCTCATGGGTATGGATATTCTGGAATACTTCTATTTCATTTTTAATTAATAGCTTCTGTTTCATAGGGTCATACTTGTCCTCCTTGGGCACTGCTTTCTGGATCTTAGGCATATTATCAGCATCTGCACTAGTCTTTGCTCCTCCTCGAGTAACGATGTTAATGGTGGGTAGTTTTCCTTTAATGAATCTCTTTATCTCTGAGCTTATAATATTATTTCCTCATCGACGTACTCGATCTTCCCATTTCACAATTATCTCTAGGCAGTCTTCAGTTGCGTGCCCATTGGTTCTACAGTGAGAGCACCATGGCCACCTCGGATGAGGACAATCCCTATCCATGTGACCTTGATCATCACAATTGTAGATTCTACTTGGTCCTCTTCCCTTGGTTCTTCCCCCTCTGAAGTATCCTCCAGGTCCACCTCCTCGACCTCTTCCTGGTCCCTGAGGGGTTTCATTCACCTTGAATGATGTTCGATCCAGTCTGTCCACAAGTGCATCCAACGCTCTACACTGATTGGTAGCATGCGTGGTAGATGCGCATAACTCACAATGTACAATCTTTGGTACTGTTGAATACTTTTGAATAATGGGGCACTGTCTTGGCCCATGCCCATGAATTCGACAGATCTCGCAGTACTCAACTACTACCAATGCTTGATTACATGGGAAAGCATGATATGGGGTTGGGGTATGGAATGGTAAATTTGTAGATACTTTTAAAACTCCCCTCGTGGGTCCTGGTGAGGGTACCATCGAATTTTGAGGAGGTCCCATTCCCCTCATACGTGGACATTCGTTCGCCAGATGTCCCTCTGTGAAGCATCTGGTACACTAGATTTGCGGTCATCCTGGTCTGGGTATCGCAAATTCTTGAATATTCTCTATCAGTGTCGATATTTGTCCTTGTAGTTGCACCAAATTTGCATCTATTGGGGGTTTGGTCACTCTCAGGCTCCCCAGATATCCTGCCATGGCTTCAATCTTCATTTATTGTTCCAAGGCATCTTCCAAAGTGGCTATCCGTTGTTGCATTGACGGAATTTGTGTCAGAGGTAGAAATCCTTGGATATACCATTCTCTTTGATGATCCTCATGAATTGGAGGCACTAACCTCCCTATAGCAGCTTTAAACTTCTAACTATATTCCTAGGTTGATTCATCTTCCCTTTGCTGAATTTCGTGCAACTCAGACAGAGCTTGTTGTTCTGACTGAGGTAGCTTAAAATCCACTATGAATTTTATCCATACTTGGCCAAGTGTGAATGCTTGGTCTTCTTCTCCTAGAACTCCTTGCTCAATATCCTTCATGTACCATTTAAGAGTACGACCTCTCAAGGTAGTCTAGAACTTGAACAATTTATTTTCGTCTAGAGTCCCTTTGGACCTCCAGATTGCTTTGCATAGGAACCAATGCTGCTCAACATCTTCATCTCCCTTACCCCAAAATTTTGGGTATCGAGCAATTGAACCTCCCATATTACCAACCATTGCTGATCTTACTGCTTCTATCAAGATAAAACCTAACAGTCCTGGTTGTGATCTACCAGGGGATCCCAATACCCCCCCACTATTCACACTTACCGGTTGTGACTGACTAATTGAATGTAATGAAACAAGAATAGAATAAGAAGGTAGTATAGAATTTACCACTTGTATAGAAGACACTTGGGGTATGGGTGATTCGGGGCTAGTGCCATTGGCTTCGGGGCGGGTTTCTTTGATCAGGGGGTTCTCATTCTCATCCTTTGGAGCGGTCTCTTCAGCCAGATTCCCAATCTTTCCTAGTATCGGGGATGAATATTGTCTTTCCTCTTCAAGATCCATGTCGGCTTCTTTTTACCATGATTATACACCTTCTTCTTCTTGTCCACCCTCTTGGAGAATTCTTTCTCTTTGTATTTCTTTCTCATTTAATATTTGACTGGCTAGTCTTTCCCGTCTTCTCATCTTTCACAAACTCTTCCTTCTGTCCTTCCTCGACTTCTCCTAGTCCGAATTATTTCCACAACTTGTCCGACTATTTCACCGCTTTCTTTATCTTATCGCGCCACCACTTCTCAACTATGGCGGCTCTTTTCAAGGCTCGCTCGTCCCTTGAGTCCATTTCTTGTTTCTCCCCTATTTGTCAAAGAACCCTTTCCCCTTTCTCAGGCCATGATTCCACCCCAAACTCACCCCACCCCAAGTGAGGGTGTTTAGGCTGCCATCTCGGTCGGGGACATAGTCATCATTCCCTCTTCTATCAGTAAACCCTTAATCCATAGGGGGGTTTCTCTCAACAGTCTTCTCCTTGCATCTTTCTTGAAATCCGCTTCTGCCCATGAAAAATATTGGTGATTCTCAACTGCAACTTCAATAATGTATCTTTCCAGAGTTGTATTGACCCAAAAATTGATCACTTGCGTTACCGGACGATCCAACCGATGAAGCGTTGCAATCTTTTCTGTATCCCAAGCACATGTCTTCTTGACTCGTTCTTGGAATTCCAGAGCTTCTCGGAGCCTATATATCTAGTGGAAAAGTTCTTCTAGAAACTTAACCCAGAATATCTCGTACTGGTCACTCGAGCTTTCTGAGTAAAAGACAACCTCCTGTGTATATTTCACAGATTTTCCTTGCAGCTCCGCTTATTTCCATTTGAATGCATCACAATTTTTCTTCCACCATTGGTGAATATCGTATCGGTGAATCCATGGAATCATTCTCCCTACAGGTTCCCTTTTAATGCAGGTCCCGAAAACAGAACCATTTTGTTGGAACAAAGTTGATCAGACTAGGGTCCTTTCTTAGGTTACCAACAAAAGGTACCGAGTATTCTAGAGCGCTGGAATTTTCATCTTCTCTGGAGAGAAGAAGTCTCACCCGAAGCGCAACCAAGACAAGAAGATAGGGAAGGGTAAGGAGAATACTTAGACAGATCTCCAAAATCATCAAGATTCACCATAGTCTTGCTCAAGATGAACTAACAAAGAGAATATCTAAACTCATTGATGACTAATAGTAAAGACAACAGAGTTGTGACAACATTTGCAAACAACTACAACATATTGATCTTATCTAACTTACAGAAGTAAAGGAAAATGACAATTCACAAACACAAACAAAAAATTACATAGAATATTTCAAAATTTTAGGTCCTTCCATATATTATCATCACAAGAGTTTCTCATATACAATCCAACAAGTACAGTCATTACTCTGTTACAATCTTTTTTGGCTCCGAACTCATTCTTCAGAGTCTATCTACCCTTTTACCAAATGGATATTAATTACAATAACATAACCTAAATGGAGTGAATGATAATCCCATCTACACCTGTCTAATCCTTCCACACCAACCCTTTACAATCGTATACATCTCATATATATAATTTAATTGGGACTTTCTAGTTTGATACTTCACATGTCTTCTTGTTCTTGTTCTGTTGTAACTACTTTCGCCTTGCTCATTTTGCACTTTCTGTTTCTTCCCTTGCTCTGTTGTCCAACTCCTTTGTGGCTTGTGTTAGCACTCTGTAAATTTTGTCTGACTGATAGACAAACGATAGAGGTAACTATTTCAACCTACTTTAGATCTAGGCACTAGCCTGCTCAACTCAGAGAGGGCTCTCTCGTGTCACTAGGTATTTCTTTGATAATCGATGGCTAGATTTTGTTTGTTTTGGGGGTTTTTATAAGGTTGCTGGTGGAAAAAGGGATGAACACTTAGGGATATGGAGTCGAAAATGAATAAGGCAATGGCAGGCCATTATAAATCTTCAGAGGAGAAAGGCTAAATGAGGCAATGAATCTAAGTTATAAATTGAGTTTAAGCAGAGTGGTAAGAAGAAAGGGGAAACAAATAATTGCATCAGAGTACTATTGAAAAGAATTCTGAATCAACTAAGGAGAAAAGTAAATAGTTTAAATTGCTTAGGTCGAGAGCATCATAAGACGAATTTCAGACCTTTTACTCTCCAATTGAAATAGAAGAAAATGTAGATGGAAATTTAAAGACACAAGAAATACACACTATGAGAGAAAACAAAACTTATATCACAACCACTAGAATATTTTCATAAAAAATTCAGAATGCTTCTACATTATATATTTAATTTAGCTCCAGGAAATTACAATGTCCTCCTACCAAGAGGGCAGGTCCCTCTCCGATCAGTCCTTTTCATTTATCTTTGGAAAAATATATATATACAAACTACATATGGGATTCAAAACGAATCAACTTCCCCACAGTCCCAAAAATAGACATCAGTTACAAAAAGGAGTAACGTATAATAGTTGTACTCCTATTTTACAGGGAGCGTTATAAACAAAACTGACATATTTGATATTCTCGCTTTGAATGCCACATGTCTATATCATTACAAAATTTTCTGAAACATACATAATTTAGCTTGAAAACTATTTCAGATTAGCAATTTCTTCCTTTAAAGTGTCAAGCCATGCAGGCTGATTTTCTCTAATGCTCTCAATCATCTCAGCTTTAATCTCCGTCTTCTATTGCTTTCTCTGCTTCCTCTTGACAAATTGAGTATGGTGCTCATCTGCGTATCTATTGATGATTAAATCCTTCATGATGGGATTTAATTTGACATCTTTATCCGTTTCTGGTTCTTCAATAGACTTTGTATGAAATTTTGTTGCTAATATCTGTGCAACCAACTTCTCTTTCTTCTTCAATGATGAATTTGTCATATTAGTTGAAAATCCTGGTTCAATGGAGGCCACTTGTTCTGCTTTATCCATTTTTCTCGGTTTTACATAAAACATAAGCTTATCTCCCTTAATTGTACATAAAATAGGAAGCTGATTCAGTTTGTAACTACCCCATTCAGGAATGAAGCGTTGATTGCCCAAAAGAGAGTAATGTCATCCATATCTTGAAAGACGGTAGTCATAGAGTTCCAATCATGAATTATTGACAACAGTACTAGCAAGGACTACGGATTATCACGTTCGGCCTCTGAGTTTCAAATGATGATATTTCACATCAATCCTTTGGCGACGTTCACTTGGCATCACATAGACGAAAAATACTTGGACAAGTGCTTCGAGGTGATTTGACTAGCCGTCAACCCTCCTTTTCCACATGTGATCTTTGGACGTGACACATTCAATGATGTCTTGACACGTGACATCGGGGGTGCATTTTAGCGGTTTCGAGCTCAATTGCTTTTCCCCCCAATATCCGTTTAGGGGCGCCACATAGCTTTGACACAAAACCATGGTATTTTGATCGGCCCACCTTCAAGGGTTTAAACCTCAAGCTAGTTTTGGGCCCGATCCAGCTTACGACCGTCGATCGGTTGCGCCCATGATTTGTAGTTCGTCGGATCCAATCAATATCAGATCTCTGCCATACTTAGCCCGCCTGTTATATGTATCTCCATCCCTCCAGTCTATCACTCTTTTATACTGATTTGGCGCATTGCTGAATCTTGAGTTTTGGGTTACAAGAAATTAGTATGGTGATAACATATGCTCCAACTGGGGATGTTATCCTCCTTGAGAGGTGGCAAAGAACGCATAGACTTGATGCCTCACCCATGTACTGATCCCAAAACAGGTGCTTGCCTTGTTCTATCCTGGAAATCGAATGCCATATACACTGCTAAAACTCTAATTGAGTACTTTATTTGAAAATTCTAAATTTGAAAAATGTCGGATCACTAAGCTTATTCGCACCTACCTATCCTAATTGCTGAAGCGAAATGCCAGTCAGGTGAAATGAAAGTGCCAATGCAGCCATGCCAACACTTCACCTATTGCTTGTTTAATTTTCACGTGCTTGTTCCAAATCCTATTTATCAACAACTCATTTGGGAAGCTACGTTTGGATGTGAATCTTAGAATCTCAAAAATATTATTGTGGTTTATCGTTTCTAGAGAAACTGCAAAGGGATCTTCCAACACATGCATAAAATGATAGACATATATCATTTCTTCCACTGCATCCTTATTTTTAGGTGATTCATCTTGTAGACTTTCGTCAAAAGGATGAAAAATATGTTGAAAATGTTTTGAATAATAAACTTCCGAATCAAAGGACAATTTTGACTGAAATGAAACTTCTGGTATAAATAAATCCATATCTAATACCGCCATTGATTTCTCATCTCTTTCATTCCTAATCTCATACCCACCACCAACTGTAGATTCTGATTGCAAATATCCTCTATATAGCATGCCATGGGGTCATGAAACACATGAGGGCACATTTCCTTTTTAGGAGTTAAGACCGAAAAACAAGTTTCCCTCACAAGTGTTTTTTGTTTTTGCTCTACTTCTTCAATCCTGAAAGTATTTTCAAACGAAATCACAGCAATAGGTTTGTCCATCTTTCCATGCATCTCAATAGAAACATTCATACATCCTTGAACATCTTCAAATATGACAACCATGTTATGTGCATCAAGGCTGTCTTCTTGTTCATCAAACGATTCTGATTTAGTTTTATTAAACTTCTGGAAATTTGTTTGAGGACTGTCATTTTGACTTTCAGATGAATGAATGGAAATAAGTTCATGATCACAATTTTCTTACAAATGTGAAAAGTTCATATTATGCACTATTTCACAGTCTACGATGTTCATGGATGCATTTTTAAAATCATGATTTGCGGAGGGATCAAATGGAACAACTGCCTTCTCATTACCTTTCTGTATTTCTGATTGAAAAGTAGCACATCCTTTTTTGTTGCTTTCCTGAAACTCTATGGCAGTTGTTTGTAAACTGCTTGAAATTTCTATAGATGCAGTTTCAAAATCCTCATCCATGTTTAGGCCACTTAGAAATTCAACAATCACATTATTCATAGGGGAAGAAAGATAACTTTGAAACAATTTTTCTTGTTGGAATTCTTGTTGAATCTCTTCATCAGGTTCAGGAGAAGAAAAATGGTTTTTGACTATAATCCCTTGATCAAATTTCTCTATTTGCTCATGATTTGTTTTTAACCATTCAAAGGAAAAAAAACATAACATGAGATGCTCTTTGTTTGCAAGTCTACTGCTTTCTTCAAATTTAATATCATACCTAGAGGGTTTTTTATCTAAAACATTCTTGATGCTATGTTTGAGCACTTTGAAAGAAGCGAAACATAATGGCAAGGTTCCTATCTGTGATTTAAGCATTTCTTCATTGTCATATGCATCGTTTTCCATGTCTTTGAATTTCTGAACATACTTGTTTTCAGCTTCATCTTCGACCAATGGCTGCAATTTTGTACTGACAAGACCTTCTACATAACAAGTAACAGGGTCATCAAACACATGAGAAGGTTGCTGCAATTTCTTGTCAGTTTTTTTCAGTGTATCAGTGTGATTTGGTATCAACACACATTCCTTTTCTTCAATGATGATCTTAGAATTTTCTTTCAACAATTTAAATGAAGAAAAGCATAAAGGTAAATAATTCTTTTCAGGTGATTCAATACTTTCTTCTTTGTAACTGTGATATGTAGGCTGATTGCTCTCATTACACTGTTGAAAAGGAACATTTTCTGATAGATAACATACAACTAGTTGGTCTAGGAAGTCAACATCACAATCATCATCGTATTCGTCATATATAGGCAAATCAACAATGTCTGCAATGTCATCTAACAAGAAAAAACTTGGAACATCAATCTGCTCTTCAACAAGCTGATTTGCATATTCATCTTCTTGACTGTCTACAAATGAATACATAAAACAATCATCCCCCTACTTATCATGGGATGGATCAAAAGCTAAATCAACACCTTCTCTTTCAACAAGTGGAATATAAATTTTTGCAAAATCATGGGCATTAAAAACTTCAAGAGGGCATATGATATTATCAATTGTTTTCTGTTCATATTCATTATCATGTTCCTTAGCATCTAACTCCTCATTTCGAATCTATTTACATGCTTGGATATTGTGTTGAATCTCCTGAGCATCATTAAACATTTGCTGTAAGGTCTCAGGTCTTTTTTCCATAAGGAGGAAAGACAAATTTGGGTGAAGAATAGTGGCATACTGGAGCATGGCAAGAGCTTCAGTGGGTTGAATTTATTTGGGAAAATCATAATAAGTATTGGAAAACCTTCTACTGAAAGTGGAAATAGTCTCATTGCTTTTCCCTTTCAAGGCATATAATTCTGTAAGTTGTAAGTCTAGAGATTTCTTCTTACCCTAGAACTTCGAAAAAATACTCTTCGATTCTTCCCATGAGCTAATTGTCTCTGGTTGTAAACGTTTAAACCATTCTTTGGTATCTCCTTTCAGATATTGAGAGAAAGCAAGCCCTCATACAAACATCTTCATGGTCAATCTCAAACAAATCTATAAAATGCTCAAACCTTTGGATGTGTTTTTTAGCTGTGATTGCACCATGTTCCCCATCAAACACAGACATGTACTCATAGTGATTTGGAGGAAAATCATGAAGGATGTGAGGTGATTTCAATGGTCTGTATCTATGCTAGATATTGGAGGGTTTTGAAACAAGCACAAGAGATGCACTATTAACCTTGGTCTCATGAGGTTTATCCGCTTGGTTGTAGCTATCACATGGTTCAAGTGGGATATTTTGATCAAGGTCAGTAATAAATTGAGGGGATATTTGTATAATATTAAGATGAGGATATGAAACTTCAATATTATCATGATCATCATTTGCATGTAGTAGATGAAGAAACATTTGTCTAGCATGTTCATGCAAGGACCAAAAGAAACTTATAACAAACAATAAAATGCCTTGGAATTTTTGTTACTTTAAGTACTTGTTTTCTTCTATAATGGTTTTTCATACCTCTATCAGGGGTTTCATCTTCAAACAGTGGAGTTGTCAAGGATGTTTCACAAGATGGATTCTGGATTGAGATTGGAGTCGCCAGTAAAATTTAAATTTCTGGATTCTTCTACCAGTGGAATCTCTGAATCGCATTTGAAGCTTGAGTGGAGTCGCCAATAAAATCTTCAGGCTACTGAGTCTTTAGGCAGTGGGGTCGTCATAAAATTTTTGAATTCTAGATTCTTGAAAATGGAGTCGCCAGGCGAATGATATACAACCTTTCTATGTCTGAATACTCTTCACCATTAATACTCATATTTGAACTTTGTCGTTTCTCCCAAGGAATATTTCACCCTCACTCCGAGACAACGGCGCCAGAATGTTAGCACTTTGTAAATTTTGTCCGGCTGATAGAAAAATGACAGAGGTAACTGTTTCAACCTACTTTAGAGCTGGGCACTATCTTTCTCAACTCAGAGAGGGATCTCTCGTGTCACTAGGTATTTCTTTGATAATCAGTGGCTAGATTTGGTTTGTTTTGGGGGTTTTTATAAGGTTGCTGGTGGAAAAATGGATGAACACTTAGGGATATGGAGTCGAAAATGAATAAGGCAATGGAAGACCATTAGAAATCTTCAGAGGATAAAGGATAAATGAGGCAATGAATTTGAGTTATAAATTGAGTTTAAGCAGAGTGGTAAGATGAAAGGGGAAACAAATAACTGCATCATAGTACTATTGAAATGAATTCTGAATCAACTAAGGAGAAAAGTACACAATTTAAATTGCTTAGGTCTAGAGCATCCTAAGATGAATTCCGGACCTTTGACTCTCCAATTTAAACAGAAGAAAATGTAGATCAAAATTTAAAGACACAAGAAATACACACTATGAGAGAAAACACAACTCATATCACAACCATTAGAATCTTTTCATAAAAAATTCAGAGCGCTTTTGCATTATATATTCAATTTAGCTCTAGGCAATTACAATGTCCTCCTGCCAAGAGGGAAGGTCCCTCTCCGATAAGTCCTTTTCATTTATCTTTGGAATAATAAATATAGACAAACTACATCTGAGATTCAAAACGAATCAACTTCCCCACAGTCCCAAAAATAGACACCAGTTACAAAAAGGAGTAACATATAACAACTGTACTCCTATTTTACAAGGAGCGTTATAAACAAAACTGACATATTTGAGATTCTCGCTTTGAACGCCACATGTCTATATCATTGCAAAATTTTCTGAACATACTTAATTTAGCTTGAAAACTATTTCAGATTAACAATTTCTTCCTTTAAAGTGTGAAGACATGCAGGTTGATTTTCTCCAATGCTCTCAATCATCTCAACTTTAATCTCCGTCTTCTGTCGCTTGCTCCACTTCCTCTTGACAACTTGCATATGGTGCTCATCTGCGTATCCGTTGATAATTAAATCCTTCATGATGAGATTTAATCTAACCTCTTTATCCATTTCTGGTTCTTTAGCAGACTTTGTATGAAATTTCAATTCTAATATCCGTGCAACCAACTTCTCTTTCTTCTTCAATGATGAATTTGTCATATTAGTTGAAAATCCTGGTTCACTAGAGACCACTTGGTCTGTTTTATCCATTTTTCCCAGTTTTTCAAAAAACATAAGCTTATCTCCCTTAATTGTACATAAATTAGGAAGCTGATTCAGTTTGTAATTACCCCGTTCAGGAATGAAGCATCGATTGCCCAAAACAGAGTAATGCCATCCATATCTTGAGAGACGGTAGTCATAGAGTCCCAATCATGAATTACTGACAAAAATACTAGCGAGGACTGCGACTTATCACGTTCGGCCTCTGAGTTTCAAATGACAAGCTTTCACATCAATCCTTTGGCGGCATTCACCTGACATCACACGAATTAAACATACTTGGAAAAGTGCTTCGAGGTGATTTGACTAGCCGTCAACCCTCCTTTTCTGCATGTGATCTTTGGACATGACACATTCAATGATGTCTTGACATGTGACATTGCGGTGTATTTTAGTGGTTTCAAGCTCAACCGATTTCCCCACCAATATCTGTCTAGGGGCCCCACGTAGCTTTGACGCAAAACTATGGTATTTTGATCAGCCCGCCTTAAAGGGTTTAAACCTAGAGCTATTTCTGGGCCCGATTCAGCTTACGATCGTCAATGAACCACACCCGTGATTTGCAGTTCATCGGATCCAATCAATATCAGATCTCCGCCATACTTAGCCCACCTGCTATATGTATCTCCATCCCACCAGTCTATCACTCTTTTATACTGATTTGGCACCCTGCTGAATCTTGAGTTTTGGGTTACAAGAAATTAGTATGGTGATAATAGCTTGAACAAATTGCTAAGAAAAATTGGGACTGTAGTATTTCTTGCGCAACTTGTTTTAATAAAAAACGAAGGGCCCAACACAAGGCATGGCATGGCATGTCATGGAATGGAAAGGCATGACAAGGAAAGAAAAATCATGGCTTGGCATGGCATGGATTCCCAATCCAAGGCATGGCATGGCAGGGAAAGTAAATGCACAACATGGCATGGAAAGACAATGGAAGGCATGACATGAAAATGAATGGTATGGTATGGAAAGGAAAGACATGGAATGGCAAGGAAAGACATGGAATAGAAAGGAAAGGCAGGGTATGGCATGGTAAGGAAAGGAAAGGTATGACATGGTAATCTAGGTCAAGGAATGGCAAGGTATGGGATGGAAAGAGATGACATGGCATGGCAAGGAAAGGCAAGGCATGGCATGGCATGAAAAGACAAGGCATAGAAAGGCATGGAAAGGAAAGACATGGCATGGCATGGAATGGCATAGAAAGGAAAGATGACAAGGCATGGCATGGAAAGGCAAGGCATGGCATGACAAGGCAAGGCATGGAAAATCATGGCATGGCAAGGCAAGACATGGCATGGAAATAAAAGGAATGGGAAGGCATGGCATGACAAGGGAATGCACGGCAAGGCATGGAATGAGATGGAAAGGTGAGGCATGACATATAATGGCATAGAAAGGAAAGGAAAGGTGATCCAAAAAGTATCCATAGAAGACTAAGAACAACTCAAAACTCACAGAGGCAACTCAGGATGCTTAGAGTGGCTTCAGTAGACAGAGAAAGGGAAAAAATTCAAAGTTCCCAAAACTCAGTGAAAATGACATGATCATGAAGAGCGCATCAAAATATTGCTAACGACGCAAAAATATCGTCAAACAGAGTTACAAATTGAAAGATATTCGCGGTCAAAGTTTGGTCAACCTAGCCCATTCAATAGGGATGAGTCAACATCTGTACTACTGATGTCAACATCTATATGGATGACATAAGCATAAGTACAATACACGTGGAAGGAGAAGGAAGGTGACATGTGGCATTCTCATGTCAGCATGGTGATGTGGCAACACCAGAGGCTGACATGTGTCACCCAGTTTTGGCAAATTTTCAGGCCGATCCGTGGACCAATCAGATCATCCCACGTAGTAGTCTGTACGCTAACATGGAATGATGACATGGTGTGATGACTTGGAAGGAGACAATGTGTCCTAGTGAGAGGCCGCCACATGGCCCAATCAGAGGCTGCCACGTGGCAGGAGGGAAATTCTCAATGAAAATCCGTGAGAAAAAAATTGAAAAAAAATTAGTTTGGTGGGTCCGCCAAATTTGGCGTACCACACCAAACTTGGCCATTGGTTAATTCATTGAGATATGGGTTAGAGCCATTGCTAACTATAGAAAACCAACTATATGTTAAATATATATGTTGTAACAATACAAAGCCCAAAAGGGGGAGGCTCGTGGGTTTGACTGTGGGACCTCCTCCCCCACATGCGCCTTAACAAATTCGCCCCAACCAACAGGCCATGGGCCACACATTGTAACCAACGCTCGAAAAATACATTAAATGCTGCATCTACCCATCTACGAGGAGGGGGCACATGTACAGTATGGCCGTCTGGGCATGGAAAGCGATGCAGTCTAGTCATTAATGCAAGTTCGAGAAAGGGCACGAAAATCAAGACAAATTTCTTCTTGGTCCTCGGAGTGTTAGAGTCGGATCGAGGCGTGGAGAGAGTCATTTTTGGGTAATTAGACGCCAATAATTCAGTGGTGCTATATGTTTTTTGATCCGAGCATTATTTCTGTAGCTTGATTTCATAATGAGGTATACTTATGTATTTTGCCAAATTCTTTTGCTCAGTTAATGAAAGAGACTACCCATTTGAGAGCCCGGAGACATAGTCCACCAAGGACGAACTCCGTTATCAAGTTTTTGTGTTCAGATTTGATGCTTATGTCTCTTCATTTTGAGATTTTCCTTCTTTAATGGTGCACTTTAATTTATGCTTATTTAATACAATTCTTTATAAGTCACTCGATGAAAAGATCCCGGATCTTGTTGGTATCAGAGCAGTCATCTTTGACTTGAATTGATGAGTGTGAATGCTTACTAGGGCCAAGCATAAGCAAGGTGAAGGAACTATTAAGACTTTCAATCCCAAAGTTGGTAGTGCATCCCGAAGAGGGAAAATGGAAGACAAGGAAAAGCGTGATGAACATGAGAAAAACTTTCACATGGTCTTTTATTGCATGTCAGAAATGGTCGAACGAATGTATAGAGATTACGAGAAGAGGATGAAGAAGAAAGGGAAGAAAAAGGAAGCACATGCAGATGTTGATGCTTCGGTAAACCAAGGGGTTGGAGGAGATCCTCCCGAGCCTCCGTCTTCACCTTTGAGTTCTATTTCTTCTTCCTCTGAGCATTCTCATCATTCTCATCATTCTAGACATAAAGCCTCTTTTAAGAAACCGTTATTAAAGATTGATGTAAAATTTGCTTTACCTATGTTTAATGGAGATGCTAATCCTGAAAAGCTAGATAATTGGATCTGATAGGTTGAAGTGTATTGTCGTGTTCAACATATTGATGAAGAAGAAGTTAAAGTGCATCTGGCTTCTGTTTGGTTGGAAGGCACTGCTCTCTTATGGTGGGAGAGCAAGCTTCAGGACATAAGTAAGTATGGTAATATTCTTTCCTCATGGTCAAAATTTAAATCAACGATAATGAAGCAATTTTATTCATTAGGGTATTTACATAAAGCAATGATGGAATGACAAACTTTAAGGCAAAGTAAAGGTCAAACTGTACAAAGTTTCACCGAAGAATTTAGGAAGAAATCTCTTGCATTGAACATTCGTTTCGATTCTTATGAAACTTTAATGAAGTATATTGACGCACTTCATAGTTATATTCATCATACTTTGCTCTTGTTTAACCCCACTAGTCTTGATGAAGTTTGTGTGCAAGCCACTCACCTTGAGAACAGGGGGGAACATGTTCAAGAAGATCCCACAAAGAAACTTTCCAATCTCCCACATAAAAATTTTAAGAAGTTTAAAAGGAAGGACAAGGAGACCGCCACAGTGACGAGAGAAGGAGGAAATCCATCTTGCACTTACTGTAAGAAAAGCGTTCATGATGAAGAGCATTGTTGGAAACTGCATCCATAAAAGAAACCGAAATAGTTCGGTGGAAAGGGGAAGACAAAAATTGTTGCTACAGTGCAACAAGATCTTGGTTCCGATTCAAGAGATGAAGGAAAGATCAGAGCGGTTGGAGCACAAGGTAAGTATTTCATTCATGCTAGTTCAAGTTCCAATAATGAATCTCATGATGATGAATGAAAGATGAATTAATTATTTCAGATAAGAGTTGTATCTAAAAACACTAAGATAGATACATTATTTGATCCAGGTTCCCAAATAAACTTAATATCTAAAGCACTTGTCAAGAAGATGGGTCTTGAAATGAAACCACATCTGAAGCCTTATCCTCTTGGTTGGGTATGTGATAAAGCAAATCTTAATGTCACCAAACAATGTAGGCTCAGATTTGCTATAGCTTCAAAGTTGATTGATGAAGTGGATTTGGATGTTGTACCACTTGATATATGTGGCATAGTGTTGGGAAGTCCTTATCTTTATGATAGAAAAGCAATCTTCTTTCATAATGAGAACAAATACCACCTTACTAAAGGGGGAGTGGAATATATTGTTAGAGCTCACAACACGAGGGTAAGTACAGCACTTGTTAGTGCAGGGAAAATGAAGAGACTCATAAACGCTAATAAGAGATATGTACTCATGGTCATAAGAGAGAAAGATGTCGAGACATCCGACGCTTTCCAAGGATGTGATCCATCTCATAAAAATGAATTAATTGATATTGTTTCTAAGTATGATGATATTTTTCAAGAACTAGATGGATTACCTCCTACGAGGGAAATCCAACATGAGATACACCTTTAGCAGTATTCTCCTCTTCCTAATGTGGAAATGTACATGATGTCAGTTGTGGAGATGTCAGGGATCAAGAAGCAGGTACATGGATTATTGGATCAAGGGTTCATCAGACCCAATTCATCTCCTTTAGGTTCCCCGCTCGTGATGGTGCTAAAGAAGGATGGCACATGACAAATGTGTGTTGATTACCGGGCCTTAAATAAAATC